>BQNB010023567.1:0-61663 GCA_026074375.1 Tanacetum coccineum
ACAAGAGCACTTATGACTGTAATGTTGGCTAACAAACTTCAGGTCGATGAAACTTCAGAGATGGCAAATGAGCTGTTAAGGAAAATCTTCTATCAGGTAGAAAAACCAAGAACTTGAAGTGTTTGAAAGAATCCTCACAAAGACAAAAGGTTTAATTCATAAAAATTGATGATTTGAAGGTAAATCACAAGTTTAGGGGAGGATTGTTAGGAATTAAGGTCTTCTATAAAGTTTATACTGTTAGCTCAACTTAGTACTTCCAAGCTTAAAGAGTTTGTACTGCAAAGATTATAACTATCAGTACTAACTGGTTAGTACTGCTAGAGCAAAAGTTAGTACTTCCAGTACTAACTTAATACTGCTGAGAAGAAGTTAATACTACTAAAGACTGAAGACTGCATGAAGATAAAGACGTGTGAAGGAATATGCACGGATTAGTTCAAAGTATATATTCTATAAAGATCGGAAGATATGTATAAGATTATATATTTAGAAGATATGTTGATATCTTATATAAGAAAGGACTCCTTGGTGTATAAAAGGAGATCCCAGGTTATGGTTTTAGATATCAGTTTTCCATAGAATTCATAGCTTCAAGGTTGTAAACCCTATTACTTCATTAGAGTGATCGTATTAATATACTGAAGCTTATTGTGTTGGTTATATCTTTCTGTGTGTCAACCATACTTTACTGTTTCATTGAGTATACTTCTTAGTGGTATAAATTAGATTCCGCATAGTTTATATCATTCACTCAAAGTTTCATTCTTAGTATTTTTGGATTTATCCAAGGACACTAAACCTTACATCAAGCTAAGGAGTTAAAGATCTATTCATTAGGATCAACAGAACTTTGTGGGTGTGTTTCCTGAAAACTCTCACGAGACTTCACTCATCCACTCGGGGTACCGAGGGGTTGAAAAGGCTTGTTGCATATGCTAAATGCAACCATGATTCCTAAGAAAGTGAGTTACGATTTGTTTCATTTCTTGTATTGTTATTTTGTATATTTTGTGCTATCTTGATTCTATCCAGATTTATGCGTTGGTATTAGTTTTCTTGTAGATATACAGGTTAATGCACCTGGAATGTTGCTAGGATGATAGATGGCTACAAGGAAGCATTTAAAGCCGGACTAGTTAGATGTTATACCGAAAGTTATGATGTGATGTTAGTAGTAGATGCTGCTCGAGGAAGCATACTTGGAGCATGTGTCGGGATATGCTACACATTGATCATACCAAGCAAATCCATAGGAGTTTTTCGTTCCATTTCTAACCCTTCCAATTTTAAATTTATATGTTTAGTTTCACTCGAGTGGGGGAAAGGATTAGAAACAGACACCCGCTTGATTTTACTTGCCTTTATTTTTCTAGTTTTTAGTAAAAGATGTTTCATTTTTAAAATTTTATATTTTTTTATTACTTAGCTAGTTTAATCTTAACTGAATACACCTACCCTTATATTTCCATTGTGTGAGGATAAAGCCTTTCCGTTTTCCTTTATACATAATCTAATAAAAATAAGTGTGCTGGTGGCTGTAGTAGACTCTAGAACTTAGCTTGCTATATCTTTTCGAGACCACCAAAATGAGCATTACACTAAGGTAACTTAGTGTAATCGGCGTAGCTAGGATAAAAGGCAAGTACTATGATTACCCAAATATCCCATTTATGTTATGTATTTGTATATATTGACTTCTCACATCGATTAGTCAATCCCCATGTGAAACCTAATTTGTTACACTCATTATAAGGGTAAGATACCCTTAGTACAACATGTTGAGTCTTTCCTTTCATTTTGTTAAACCTAATATACGTTTGTTTTGTTACACCAATCGCCTAGCCTACCCTGTAGTTTCTTTAAGTCCATAGTCAGGGAGTTGCTAGTTTATTTTGGTTCCACTAGTGAAAGTCACGGTCATGATAAGAGGTTATTTGAAGAATGTCATGTTTAGAAGATCGTTGATCTCAAGAAGGGGGATGCTCTTGTATATATGTGTTCGTACTATTCATTTTTTGTATCTTTGTCTTGCATAAAAAAGAGGAAAAAAGCATGCAAGCAAGTGTTTATTAGTATTATTTTGTTTATAGCTGATAGTAAATATAAATCAGCTTTGTATTGTCTAGTGTTAGTATTCCCATCTTGTGTAGCTGCGATGTCTTGATATATCCGTTATGATGTCTTAGAACGGGTAGCATTTTAAACTCGTGCCATTTCTATCTATCCTTTATATTTTAAATTTAAATTTATACAATGAGGGCATTGTACATCTCAAGTGGGGGAAAAGAGATAGAAATGAGAGATTTTAGAATATTTTTGGTTAGATTATGTGATGATTTTACCCAAAATTTTCAAAAAATAGCACATAATTTTTTGTTCATTGATGATGAAGGCCGAGTTAATACGTCCTACATGCCTACTTATTATGGAAATTATGAAGAATTACACTAACATTCAATACGCATTAACTCGTGTATTGTTTATTGTTGAAGACCCCTTGACTCTTGACCCTCGGTTTTTCCTTATGGGATTTGAATGTGACTAGTGACGGGGAGATTGTGGACTTAGGAAACTAATTGTTTTGTGTTTTTTTTAATTTACACCCATTTAAATGTTTTCCCATGTCTTTATCCTACCATTAATCATTCTTTTAACCTTTAACTTACTCGAGTTAAGGAATTAAGTAATCATAAGTGTCCGTTCATGGATTTGGGCGAGCATTTGTGATTTTGTCGCTTTATCTAGAGTATTGGTATTGGTAAAGATTACATTATAAGAATGATTCGCCCCGTAAGCATGTGTGTTATGTCAACCCATTTTCCTTTTAGAATAGCTTTATCTAGACTCTAGTGGTGGATAATAGTATCATTGCCAAGCCTATGATAGAATACTCATCATAACTGAGCAATTGAGTGATCACTCAAAAATGAACACATAGATTAGTGATAGTATGAGTGTGATTTCATTTCCCTTTCTTGAAGTGCTTAATTTTTAATTTTTCTAGCTTAGGTAATTTTTAAATTCAAGTCTTCCAAGATAACTTGAGAGATATCTTTTTGAGCATTATCTAAAAGGTCTACTTGAGGGCAAGTAGAATTCAAGTGGGGAATATTTGATAGCATCAAATGTTTAATACCTTTCTATATCAAATTCTTGTGTTTATTGCCTTGTTTTATATTATTTTTGTATGAATCTCGTACTTAATTCATTCATATTATAGGTTCAGGATAATTAAGGCATTGGAATAGAGAAGATGCGGAAAATGGCATAAAGGACAAAATGCATGAAAACCGCATTCAGGAGATAAGTACGGTGTAGTTGGACGACTATAACTACACCGTAGCCAGTTATGATTTGGCGAGGATACAAAGTATAAGAGAATTACGGCGTAACCGTGACGATGGAGTTACGTTGTAGCTTTCAAGCGTAAATGATGAAAGTACATAGTTGACTAATGTCACAACTTACGTCATATGTTTGACAATTAAACTACGTCCGTAGTTAGTTATATTAAACCTGATAACAATCTTCTAACTAAGGACAAAAAGTGTCAAATTCGTATAAAGATACAAGGACTTAATGTTTTTAACGTCAACTACGATTAGGGGTTGTTTACAAGTTCAAACTTCTTTTAAAAGGCTATTAATAAACACACTAATGGAATTGTTTAGAAGATTAATTCCATTCGTCCCTTTTGTTGGGTCAACAACGAAAAGGAGAAAAGAGGGATACGTGTGACCAGCTTTTGGTTTGGTATAGGGCAACCCTTCGGAGTTCGTCATGGAATTCGACTAGAGGATCGGGAGCACTAATTTAGCGCGATTTGTATACATATTTAAACTTTTAATGATCAATTTAATTTCATTATTTCTTAATGATTTATTTGATCCTGCTTAATTTGTTAATATTATGTTATTTATTATGCTTTACTATTTGTTCTTCGACATTCGATTTATTTATTATCTATTCGTTTATTATTTTATGATCTTATAGTCTTAGTTGCTATCTTCTTCAAGTTATTCTTTATTCTTCTACTCGTTTATCTTTTTTTACTATCATTTACTACCATTTTGCTTCTTGTAGCTGTACTATATATTATTCTGAATCACACAAGGGGAAAACAAACAAGATATTCAACCTTGCAGGCTTGACTGTGAAAACTTACCACTATTATGATCTACTTACACATGGACTCAACATTTAAGGTTTGCAACAATCTTTCTTCTATTTACTGCATGCTGCATGTTGGAACTCTTCATATTTTATATCCTCATTTTCCTTTTTTTATCAATATGGTCTTCATGTTTCTTATCATATGTCAATAAAATTTTAAGGATAATATTTAGACTGCTATGTAAATAGGTTACATGTACAGCTCTAACAAAATATTGTTATAGAAGTTATATGTTCTGATGTTATTTTATTTTTGTACACAGTTCATCAATTTTACAGAAATTATGTCCAAGAATGTTGCCCCAATTTGAAAAGAAACAGAATTTGCTCTTTCAGCTTTAATGGAAATTCCTACTCAATATAAAGCAACAATCGAACTGAATATATTAGAGTAATCAACCTTTTGCTGTCTATTTAGTTCTTTATAAATTGGTTACATGTGACATAAATTTGATTAATATACAGTAGCCGCAAAGGAGTTTCTCCAAACAGGGTTGCTCTTATGGTTTTATTGTTTGTAGAGTTTTATGCTTTTGCTAATCCGTGTTTGATTGGAAGTTTTGATTATATGCATTGGAAAGTACCTTTTTAATTTATAAATTAATTTTTCAGGGGAATGATATGAAGTCACTGAAGTCATTCTACCAATCGCTTAACGCTGGAAATGCAATCACTAAATGGGAACTTATCTAATGTAAGTTATTCATTACTCTTAAAATTGGGTAATTGGTTTTTATACTTGTTTCTATAGTTACCAAATTATGATTATTTAGAAAAATGCCCTAAATGCATACCATCTTCCCACAATTTACCCCAAAATAAACAAAATTAGAAAATTGACCCAATGCGACTCATAAATCGGTTGACATTTTGATTTAAAAAATAAAAGAACAAATATTTACTATAATTGAGTTGTGTACAACTATTATTGTATCTACAATTAAAATACAATATTGTGTAGATGGTCCATTGATATGTCTATTTCGTTTTGTTAAAAAAAATTATGTACATTACAATACTACACTTTCTCTTTATCGTAAACATATACATGAGCATTCTACACCTCCTAATGTTTACCATGAACCGTTTTACGTAATAATATATCAATGACTAATGATAATATGAGGCTCTCATGGATCCTCAATTGTAGGATCCTTAAAATAGTACAAAACATGACATAAACACCAACCAATAAAGAGAACAAAAACACCCAAAAAACAAAAAACGTTATCAAAACAATTCAAAACGAAAAACACCCCATCACAAAAAAATGCACAGATAAAAATACACCCGTAACAATTGGACTTAAATTAAGCCAACCACACACAAACACATCTTTTATCAAAACAAATTCCAAAAGCGAACCCGCGGTCGGGCGGGTTACCGTAGCTAGTATATATAAAGTATTCGACGTAAAAAAAATTCAAGAATTTTTCAAAAATTTAAAATATTTCAAATTAATGTACTTGACACTTTAGTATATATCCCCCATAAATTGAGGGGGAGCACTAAAATATTCCAAATAAGACGTGCTAATAATCAAAACATTTTTCTCCCTAAACGCTTATTTTAAATCAGTTGATATCCAAAATATCAATAGATTTGATATTTTTGATAAGGGGAGAAAATATGATTAAAATAAGACTTATAATATGATCTAAATGACTCATGTGCAGCTACTTCTCACCATGCTAAACAATTTTGGTTATTGATGCATGTGTTGAGGGGGGGCATTTCTAAAAAGTAAAAACTTTTGAGGTACAAATGTTTTGATATATATATATCACAAGTACCTTGATTGAGTTTTTCCAAAATGGTTTTAAGGCGATGAGAACAATACCCAAAGACCGACCATGTACTTACTTTTATCAGAGTTATCAGGTGGTTAAGTATAGGTATTTGTTCCCATGATCCAGCCAGAACTGGAGGGATCTACCCAGGGATGATCCATTAGATAGAATAGAAGTCCTTAGGTATAATACAAAAGGAGTAAAAGTGAGAAAGGGAAAAATGCAGACTAAGACAAAGCTAACACTAGAACAAACCCAACAAGGTGTTAGTGATGAAGTCTTGGTAAGCATTGAAGGGGTTGAAGAATGAAAAAGAAATGTAAGGATAAAGGGTGTAAAGAAAAAAGCCCTTCATACACTTAGGCAGAAATCGGGTCAATACATATGCTATCAGAAATACTGAGCCGTTGTCTAGTATTAAAGATAGACATCATAGACCCAGTGATGTAAAGCACAGCCCTCTCTAGCCACTCAAGGTCTCTCAAAATACACTTGTTTCATTTCTCACAGAGATTACACACATTTCTATCAACTCTCTCTCTCTCTCTCCAAGTTAGTTGGTATTGAAAAGGTAGCAGTCTGCTCCAGCCTTCGATTACTAAAAACCAAAGAGCACTGTTGAGTGTAAAGCCAAAAGAGATCAATATAAATCTCATAGGACACAATTCCAAAAATAACCATGTTGTTTATACACTGTGAACACATGTGAGATACTGAGAGTCCTACGCATTATCCTTGTGATATTACTAGAACATGAGAGTGATACCTCACAGTATTCATAGTGACGATGGAAATCCTACCAGTGCCAACATCAAACAAGCACTGCGGCAGGTGACTTGTGCGATTCTATATGAATCAAACTTGTGACAACTGAATATCAATATCGGTTCATTATATGAATTGACGGATGACTTTGAAAAGATAAAAGTGTTTGGCGTGTTAAAAAACTCTTTACTCATTAACACGTCAACTAATTTTCTTAAATCAATTTTCAATCTTATGTCCATGGGAAGCCTTACAAGGGTATCTGGACATAGGAAAGCTGAACACGAATTAACGACTCAATTGGGAAGATAGTAACTTACCGATTCACTCTTATCGTGTTGTCTGCTTTGAGACGCTTCGGTAACGAGAATGACTAGTGCAGCTGCGAAACCCTGTCAAGGAGATTCTTTTGAATTCTACCTGATCACAAGTAGTATTTATAGTGATTAACAGGGAATCATGGTTATTGCAACCCTATTCGGCGAAGTGACAAAGACACTTTTGTCCATATCTGTGCTTATTACTAACCTAAATTTGTAGGTTTCCCGATGGTAGCAGTATCTAATCCATGATGAGTCGAATTCACAGCCACATGCTCATACTCAAAGAAGTAAAGTTTAAAGTATTCAAGAAAGCTCAAGTTACAAAGTCTTCCGCTACTCTGATAATCAACATTTTCCTTGAAGACATCAAGTTATCAAGTCAAATTCTATTCAAGGAGATTGTTAGCGAGCTTTCATGATAATACCAAGAATGAGCATGTTGGTCCAAAGTCACAAGAACACAAGAAGGCAAAGTGTTACAAGATAATCAAATGATGACGCAAGATTTATGATCTCAAGAAGTTCAAAATAAAGTAATATAGGCTCAGGATCACAAGACCATCAAGCATGAAGGAACAAGCTCAAGCATAATGATCAAAGACCACTACATAAAGATGCAAGACAAAAGATAAACTATTATACAAAAAAGACTCAAGATCAAGACAAGAAGCTTCAACGATTAATGATCAAGGTCACAAGGAGAGATCTTTATGATCACCCCTTAGGGGGAGATTGTTAGAAATACAGAAAGTGTTGATCATTTATGAGATCTCAACGATCGTCCCTTAGGGGGAGATTGTTAGGAATTCAGTTTTTAGCGAAGTGATGATCATTATCGATCTCATGAGCCTTTGTAATAGTTAGTCTATAATATGTAATAATTAGTAAGCTAACCGGGCCGGCTTATAGAAAGTCCAAGGAAAGCCTGACCCAGCCCATATCTTGTAAGTATATTAACCCTCTCCACACATGGAGAGGGTGTTGGTTGAATGCATTTCTCTCATATTCATGTGTGTGTTTTGATGTATTCTCCCATCCACTTTTCTCTAGCTTTCTCTTTCTAGTTCATAGTGTGGGTGAAATTTAATATCCTTCAGGGAGTTAGCTGACTGTTTGCTTTAATGCTTTCAGAATGAGTTATCAGCAATTTTGAGGTTTGGGAAAGATGAACTGTTCAATGAAGAGAGAAATGATGATGAAAACAAAAAGCGTCTTCTAAGCATGGATATTGATGGAATTTTTGAAAGAGCAGAGACGGTTGAACAAAAAGGAGCCAAAGAAGAAGCAAGTCATGAATTGTTGAGTGCATTTAAGGTAAGAATTTCACATATATAATGCCTTAGTTCTTTAGGTATTGGTCTTTTTTTATTTTACAAATTTTGATTTATACTTTTTCCTTACTGATAAAGAACACCACACCAGTTTAGGAAGCAATTTAGCTAACAATGAAGATTCTGCAGTTGAATTGAAGAAGTTGAAGAAGGAAATGAAGACGATAGAGGTTGCACTTCTGGGCGTTGCTAGACCCCATGTAACAATGTACTTTAGGCCAATTCCTATTTAGAGTAATGTGTTTTCTTTTGTAGTAAAATAGCAACATACTCCATCTTTCACCCATTATGGCTAAGCAAAGCCATTACAAATGACGTGTTTGGGATTGCTTTTATAAGTTCTTTTTTTTGTTAAAGTTGTATTAGTTCTTACTACATTGAATTAAAACAGTGTTTAGCAATTTTGAGTGGTTAATGGAATTAGGGAACTTGTTCGTATACTTAATTTATAGTAAAAAGGCACTTTAAAATATGCAGGTTAATTCGATTAGTGCTTGAAAGGGTCGTATTTCTTGGGCTAAGGGATACCGGGAGCTGATAGATTCATTGTCAAAGCAAAAGAATGACCTTAATGGCTATAAACTCGATGTTTATGGCAATGGAGAGAATGCTCATCAATATACTTAAATGTTAACTTTATGAAGGGCGTGGACTATGTTGTTGACTCGCTTCACATGTAAGAATACTAAACATCATTTTCTATTGTTGCACGTGTATACAATATTTACACTTCCATTTATGCGTTAATTTGGAACAAAGGTATATGTTTAGAAATTGATAAGGTGTAATTTTATACACTTTTTCAGGGTCGTTTAACCCCCTAAATCGTGCATTTATGCCCAAAAGAGGTACTTAATTGTTCCTTTTCATGTATTTCTTATTTAGAAGGCATTTGGAGGAATTACACGTGACTTGGGCTCATTTGGAGAAGAAACAGACAAGACTACGGACCTACACCAACATCACTCAAGATAATGTTCTCAGCAGCTGGAGACGGTATCACCAATATAATGTGACGCCGTCACAACAAAGACCAAGACGGCCTCACTCGATCTCACGACGACGTCAGTGTACACGACCCAACCCATTATCTAGAATATTCTTAGTTCGTTTAGCAGCTGTTAAGGATGAATTTAGGGCCTAAAAACCCTATTGTACTTCCTCCAACTCATGTTTTAATCAAGTAAGGTTTACTGAATCATTCAATATGTCTATGTGTTGTTTGATTTATCTATGTTCTTGCTTTGTCTATAACATGCTTGGCTAAACCTCCTATTGTATTTATTTATGATTGTATGAAACCTAGAATGTAGATCTTAGTAGTATTGCTTCTTGTGATGGATGTTCATGTTAGGTCTTAGAAAACCAGCTTTTGTCTGTATTGTTGTTGATATGTCTAGGGAAACGTGATTCTATAGAAAGGATACCATCGGGTAACAGTCTTCATACTACCTTGCCCCCTAATATGGTTGATCCACTTTTAATATATTTCACATGCACTTAGTGTACCCCTAGGGGCCTTGTAATAGTCTTTATACTACCTTACTTGTGTGTTGCTCTAGCTGAATACTAAGTAGACGGCGGGTTCGTGTAATTCATTCATGACTTAGGAAATAGTTACATAGATCATCACAAGTGTGACAAGGCAACAACACTAGGAGAAGCAATCTAGGGAGTAATACATGATTAAATAAACACAGTCTTTTATCTTATTGTTATCACCATTAGTTTAGATTGATATTTAGTTTTGTTGATCCCAATAGATTAGATCTTGCTTAGCTTGTATCTGGCTAAGTTGTATTGAATAAATCCAAAACAACTATGATAGAAACTTTGATTGTGAATATCAAAGACTATGCGAAATCTAGTCAATGATACTAAGAAGAATTTCAATGAAACAATAATGAACAAGATCAATAACAAACAGTTTACTAAACTTTCAGCCTCAATATAATAAGAACACTCTTAATAGTGTTAGGGTTTACAAAACCTTGAAGCTATGACAATTCTATAAATGATTCATTTTTATACATAGAACTCTATACCCTAAGACCTCCTTTTATACACCAAGGAGTCCTAGCTGATTTACAATATATTCCTAAAACATAGAATATTTTACATGATCTTTTCTAAAGATAACTTCATACTTATCTCGTAAGTAATCTTGATATCCAATCAATCTTTATCTCTTCTTTGATAAGTCTTTGATATCTTCTCTGTTATTATCCTTCAGCAGTCTTAATCTTTTCATCAGTTGTAACTTAGCAGCATTAACTCTGAACACTAGCAGCAGTAACTTATACACCAGCAGCATTAACTGTGTATAAGCAGTAGTAACTACTTAGAATATTTTTCTTCATTCTTCACCATCAGTACTAACTTAACTATAGCAGTACTAACATTACTAGCAGTAGTAATATATACTAGCAGTATTAAGTTACACTACCAGTAGTAATATACTCTAGCAGTAGTAACTAACAGTATTAACTACTTAGCATATTTTTCACTAAGATTGCTAAACAGCACTAAGTTTTGCTTAACAGCAGTAACTCTAACCTTAGTAGTAGAAACTTTAAGATCATCATGAAGTCTTTTAATCCCAACAATCATCCCCTAAACTTGATATTTATCTTTAAAGGCATCAAGTTTCTTCATTAAAAGCTTCTTTAAACACCAGAAGGATGCTTCCAAACACTTCATTGAGGTACATATCCTTCCTTGAGCTGTTTCTTGACCAATCTAAGAAGCTCATATGCCATTTCATACTCATAGTCAACTTGAAGCTTCACGTCATTAAACAACTGATATAGTGTGTGATTTGTAAGTAGATACATCTTTTCAACCAACAAATAATAAGGTAAGGACTGCATTGTTACACAATGAGCTCCACAAGAATCAAAAAGCTTCCAGCTTAGCACTTTAACCAATCCTTGTTGTTCCTTCCATATACTATCTTCAACATGATGCTCAAACATGGTCTTTAAATTAAGATGTAAGAATTTATCCATGTAATTCACTGGCTTTGTCTTCTTAAATCTAGCTTTGACTATTCCCCAAAGAACTTCTAAGTCTTCTCTATCAAAGTTTTTAAGCATCTTTGTAAAGGTTAAGTACATTTGAGAATTACCATTTGCTCTGATAATTTGGAAAAAGCTTTTCTTCCCTTCTTTGTAGATCTTGTAGTCAACAATGGTTGGAGATTTGATAGATAAGGTGTAACTTCAATAGTTACATCATCTCCATCATCTGGGACTATTTCCAAATATTTCTTAAGTTCTTCAGACTCTTTGTCTTCATCCACTTTTTGCTTCTTAGAGCTTTCATGTACCATCTCTTCTCTTGCTCTTTTAGAATTACTTTCTTGTGTTATTTCTGATTTATCTTTCTTAGAACTCTCTTCCATCACTTATGCTTTAGTTTCCTTTGAGCCTTCCACCAACTCTGTATCCATATCTACAAATGTGTTTTCCCTTTGCATTGCTTTATCAAATAACTCTTTAACATTGGCAAATGACTTAGTCTTTAAGTCTTTGGGCTTCTATCCTGTCATGTTTTTCAGATAGATACACATTACACTTTTTTGTTGAGCTTTTGTTGGTGGTCTGTTCCTCTTTTCCTTCGCTCTTTTTGCAGCAAAGTGCATCTTCCTTTTCTCTAAGAGTTGAACAAATAGTTTATACTTTTCTTTAATTGTCAACTCTTCTTGTTCCTCTTGTTGCAGCCTTTGAGCTAATTCATAATCTGTCTCAACCTTATCCTGAATATCATTCCATTGTGCAATTAAGGCGGCATTGGCTTCTTCTTTTTCTCTTGCAACCCTGACTTCCTCATCAAATTGAGCTTGTAGCCTTAAAGCTTCTTCTTTATTAAAGAGGACTTGATTTTTCTTCTTTATCTTCAAAGGTTCTTCAACCAAGATTCCTTTACCCTTATCCTTTGAAGAAGTCATTGGTGTAGATGCTTGCTCTGCTTGCTCTTGAATAACAAGCCCTTTAGCCTTGGGTCTTGTAGCAGCAGTTGTAACAGCCTTTGGTTTTGCACTTTTGATCTCCATTAAAGTCTGAGCAAGAGTCAATTCATCAGGAATTTGAACACTGGCAGTAGTAACTACTTCACTAGCAGTAGTAACTGGATCAGCAGTACTAACTTCCTTTTCAGCAACTTTTTCACTCTGTTTTACTTTCTTACCAGCTGAAACATCCACAATCACCTCATCACCATCAAGATCATGCACTCTAAACATATCAGGATTAGTATCAAAATGAGTACTATCCAGGGTGATGTCTTCATCTGCATCTCTATCATGAATTTTTCTCCCCTGTTTGGATGTATCCTCCTGATCACCCAAACTAGCTTCATCATCTGTGGAGACAACCTTAGCACTTAGACCAACCTTGTACAACCTTTTAAGCTTATGAGTTCTCTTGCTGGCCTTCTTCTCAAACTTCTTAACTCTTATTTTCAAACTGTCAATCTCTAGAGCTTGAGTGGTCTTTGTAGTCTCTAGGTCAAGCACTCTTTGTTGCAATTTTGTACAAAGTTCCATCAATTCATTAAGTTTAATACTATCCTCACCACTGAGAAGTAGATCATTAGAATGTGTAGGTACATCCTCCTCATGGACAGTCTCAGCTGCTATAGGGTCACTAGGAATAATAGATTAAGATATATGAGTGCCCTTCTTCTTGTGCTTCATTGGTTTTTGTTTCTTTTAGAGTTGAGATGTTGATGGTTCAATAATAGTAGGTGTGTGATAGGGATCAGTAGGAATTGCTGAACCTTCACCCACTTCTTCTTGAGCTTGTACCATCATTGTTGGAAATAAAGGGGTGACTTTGCCAGAAAAACCTTTTCCCTCCCACTTCATGTTCTCAAAGATCTTCTTAGTATGAGAGGGGGTAACATAAATTCTTTTATGGTGTGACATATCACCAATTTGTTGATTCACAAATACTTGTACAAATCTTGGATACATTAAGAATTTACCAGATACATTCTCTACATTTCTAACCATACTATCAAAGATATACTTAGAAAAATTAAACTTTTGGTTTGTGGCTAAGCAAATTATTGCAGAGGCCATAGTGCTACTAAATTCGTTCCAGGCAGTAGTCTTAGCACTTAGGCATTACAAAATGGTATGAATAAAAAATTTCCATTGAGGAGAAAAGAAAGCCTTATAAAATGTAAGCTTCTGAGTAAGGTTTTCATACCCCATTCTTGTCAGTTCTTCAAAAAATTTAGCATTGGGTAAACATTCAGTACCTTTAGTGTCTTCCAGTTGAAGATCACGTCTAACAGATGCTTCATTAACGATAACCTTCTTCCCATCTACTAGGGCTTGTAATTGAACTTCTCCATTAACCGCTTTTTCCTTGGCAGTTGCCCAGAACTGTTCAATGCACGATGTATATACTGTAAGATTAACCGTTAAAGCATAATTGATAGGGTTTGCATTCAGAAAATCAACAATTTGCTCAAACCCTTCACTTTAGCAGGTTTAGACAAAAACATGACCAAATTATGAGTATCAGCAAACTTTAAAACCGCCATTGTGTTGGGTTTTGGTGATGAATGATGAAATTGAGTTAGGGTTTATGATTAGAGAGTATATCAAAGATTAAAATCGATTAAGTAATTGAATGAAACCCTGAATCAAAGTATTTATGAATTCACCCTCAACAGCATTAACATGAACTGGCAGCAGTAAGTTATGCCTAACAGTATTAACTTTCATCAGCAGTAGAAAGTTATTTTTGACAGCATTAACTTATACCAGCAGTATTAAGTTATGCTTGGCAGCATTAACTTATACCAGCAGTAGTAAGTTATGCTTGACAGCATTAACTTTAAGTTACCATCATTAATTCCATTCCAAACACTCTTGTCTCTCTTTCTGTTTTCAACTCACAATTTCCCTTAATTCTTTTACTCACAATTCTCTCTGTCTGTTTTTGCTTTCTCTCAATTCTTTTAGCTCACATTTCTCTCTGTCTATTTTTTGATTTCACACATCTCTCTTTTTATTTTTATTCTCACTAATTCTCTCAATTCTTTTTCTCATCAAATCACTATATCTGTTTTTCTTATTCACATCTCTCATTCTGTTTTTATTCTTACCAACTCTCTTAATTCTCACAGTATTAATTATACCAACAGAATTAAGTATAACTAACAGCATTAACTCAGCAGTATTAAGTATAACTAGCAGCACTAATTATACTTAATAGTAGTAAGTTAGCCCAACAGCACTAACTTGAATTACATCCTTAGTTGCTTTTCCATTCCATTCATCCTTTCCTTAATCAAGACTTCAGAGATTTAGCATGCCACTACTTGCAATCAGATATTGAAATCTACTTACATTAAATGCTTTTGTAAGCAAATCTACAACATTATTGTCGGTATGAATCTTGATCATTTGAATAAGCTTCTTCTCATTGGAATCTCTGATAAAGTGATGTCTAATCTCAATGTGCTTTATCTTTGAGTAAAAAACAGGGTTCTTCACTATGCAAATAGTACTTTCATTATCAATATGAATCTTAGTCTGCATAAAGTTATATCCATAATCCAGCAATTGATTTTGGATTCAAAGCACCTGTCCACGGCAATTGGAAGCAGCTATATATTCAGCTTCAGTTGTGGAATTAGCAACCACAATTTGCTTTTTGAATTGCCATGAAATCAACCTGCACCCTAGGAACTGACAACCTCCTGTTATGGATTTCCTATCTAAAGTTGCTCCTGCATAGTCACTATCAGTATATGATACCAAATTAAAAGGTGAATCCTTAGGATACCAAAGGCCTAACTTAGGTTGACCTTTTAAGTATCTAAAGATCCTTTTCACAGCATGAAGATGTGAAATTTTAGGATTGAATTGGAATCTTGCACAAGCACATGCTGTAAACATAATATCAGGTCTTGAAGAAGTTAGATACATCAATGATCCAATCTTGGATCTATACAAGTGTTCATCTATATCTTCTCCTTTTTCATCCTAGAGCAAAGTCTTGTGGGTCTCCATGGGTGTGCTTGCTGTCTTCACATCAAAAAAAACAAACTTGTTTAGAATCTCATTCACATACTTGTCTTGACTAATAAAAATCCCATCTTCCTTCTGCTTCACTTGTAGACCTAAGAAAAATGTGAGCTCTCCCATAGAACTCATCTGGAACTTCTTATGCATCATCTTCTCAAACTCAGTACACATCTTCTTCCTTGTAGAGCCAAAAATGATATCATCAACATATACTTGAATTAACAGAATATCACTTTTGTCCCTTTTGATAAACAAATTCTTGTCTATCTTTCCTCTCTGAAACCCATTGTCTAACAAATAAGTTGACAAGGTTTCATAACAAGCTCTGGGAGCTTGATGCAGTCCATGAAGTGCTTTTTCTACTTTGTATTCTCTGTCAGGGAAGTCTGTGTCTTCAAAACCAGGTAGTTGACAAACATAGACTTCCTCTTTAATCTTACCATAAAGAAAAGCACTCTTGACATCCATCTGGTACACCACAAAGTCTTTAAATGAGGCATAGGCTAAGAATAGCCTAATTGCTTCAATTCTGGCAACAGGGGCAAAAACTTCATCATAATCAATCCCTTCTTCTTGTGTGTACCCTTGTGCAACCAATCTTGCTTTATTCTTAATCATAATACCTTTTTCATCCTTTTTGTTTTTGAAGACCCATTTAGTTCCTATAGCTCTTTTTCCATTAGGTAACTCTACCAAAGTCCAAACTTCTTGTAATTTGAATTGTAGAAACTCTTTCTGCATAGCTTCTATCCAGCTTGGATCCTTCAATGCTTGAACTACCTTTTTGGGTTCTTCTTGTGATAAAAAGCAAGCAAACAAGCAATTTTGAAAGTCTTTATGGTTTATTCTTTGCTGAACAGAACTAAACAAACCATGTTCTTCCAAATTCTTTGTCATTCTTCTTGTTTGAGGTGCTGAATTCAAGTCTCTAATAATTTATTCAACTGGATGATCTTTGTGTATTCTTGTAGTTGGAATAGGACTGACAGGTATAAATGTATCCAAATTGTTTATGTCAGCCTCTGCACCAACATCTTCATCATCATCTGAATACACAATATCTTCTAATTCAGGCATAATTGGATCATTTAGAAGTTTAATGCTTGTTTTTGCACCAACAGCATTAACTTCACTTGTGCTAGCAGCATTAACATTGTTAGTGTTGTTAACATTATCTTCCTTTTCTTGATCAACTCTTAGCTCTTCTGTACTTGGAACCTCACTATCTTCATTCCCTGGATCTTCAATAACCTTCTTTTCCTCCTTCTTTGATAGTTTGAATCCAGCATCAGGAGAATTCTTTGAACTAGAAGAGAATTGTAGATATTTAGTCCATAATAGTAGCAGTATGTAATCTTTGCCAGGTACTATCTCCACTCTAGCTTTACCTACATTATAACATGCTTTTGTACCTACACTACCATTAGATTGATTCCCTGTAACAACTGGCTTATAGTTCATAGATTTTGTTAGTGCATCTATATCAAAAAGCCAATTAGGTCTACTTCCTGCAATATTAGGTGTATTATCACTCAATTTAACATGTAGGTTCTCTTCCACTATCCTATTTCTACTGTTGAATACTCTGAATGCTTTGCTATTGGTAGAGTATCCTACAAAGAACCCTTCATCAGCCTTTCCATTAAATTTACCTAGGTGATCTATGGTATTAAGGATTGTAACAGGACACCCAAATGGTCTCATGAAGCTTAAGGCAGGTTTTCTACCTAGAAAAAGTTCATAAGGGGTCTTGTTGTGAGGCTTGATAACTAACACCCTATTTTGGACATAACAAGCAGTATTAACTGCTTCAGCCCAGAAAGTTGTTGGTAATTTTGAATCAGCTAGCATAGTCCTAGCAGCCTCTATTAGTGTCCTATTTTTCATTTCTGCTACTCCACTTTGTTGTAGAGTCCTAGCAACACTAAATTCCCTTTTAATACCCTTCATTTCACACAACTGATTCATGGCCCTATTTTTGAATCCAGTCCCATTGTCACATCTAATCACTTTCACCCTAAGGTCTATTAGATTTTCTATGCTTGTTTACTTTGTAAAATCTTAAATTTTTAAAAAAAATTAAATATTTTTTCGTACTTTTTGTATTTAAAAAAATATTTTTCGTAAAAATTTTTACAAAAATTTAAATTTTTTTAAAAGTTTAGAAAGAATCAAAAAGTAAAAAAAAATCAAAGTAAAACGTAAAAAGTTTAACTTTTTTATTTTTTCTTAATTTTTTTAAAAATTAATTTTTTGTTAAATTTAAAAAGTACGAAAAAAGTAAATTTATTTAAAAATAATAAGATTTTAAAAAGTACGATTTTTTTTAATTTTTTTAACGAACAACAACGTAAATAAAAAGCATGTGGCACATACATGATTTGTTCCTTTTTTACATAGTTTTTTGATTATCAAGTTAGTGATTCTCACCATTCTCCACTTTTTTTAAAGAATGGATTTGCTTTCCAAAAAATCATATTTTAATTCTCTATTCTCATTCTTTGATTTTGATGTACCAAACTAAGGAATTCTTTCTCATTATGTTTCTCACCTTTCTATTCCATCATACCAAACGTCTCCTTAGTGTCCTATTTTTCTTTTCTACTACTCCATTTTGTTGTGGAGTCTTAGCAACACTAAATTCCCTCTTAATACCCTTCGTTTCACAGAACTGATTCATGATCCTATTCTTGAATTCAGTCCCATTGTCACATCTAATCACTTTCACCTTAAGGTCTATTAGATTTTCTATGCCTGTTATGAATGTTTTAAGGATTTCAGTAGTTTCATCCTTAGTGGCTAAAAAGAAAACCCAACTAAACCTACTAAAATCATATGTGACAACTAGGCAGTACATCTTTTTCATTAAACTCTTTACAAATGTTGGGCCAAACAGATCTATGTGCAACATTTATAGTGGTTGGCTGATTGAACTGACTGTTTTGGTCTTACAAGAAGCTCTGTGTTGCTTTCCCTTCTGACAAGCAACACAGGTTTGATTAATTTCAAAAAGTTTTGAAGGTAAACCTCTTATAAGGTTTCCCTTAACCAGTTTATTTATATTTTTGAAATTTACATGTCCAAGCCTTCTATGCCAAAGATTAGATTCATCTGGTGTCGCTTTTGCAAAGAGACAAGTGAGACCTCCTTGAGGAATAACATTCTTTAAATCAACACTATACATGTTATCCTTTCTAGGAACTTTAAGCAAAACATGACTTTCATTAGTTAATACTTAAAGTCTGGAGACAGAACAACACATTCAATATCAGTAAAAAGAACACTATTCTTCTTGTCACACATTTGTGAGACACTGAAAAGGTTAAACTTTAGTTCCTTTACAAAATACACATCTTCAAAATCCAATTTACCAGTTCTTATTTTACCTTTCCCAGTAATTTTCCCTCCTTTGGAATTACCTCCAAAGGCAACAAATCCTCCATCAATTTCTTCATAATCTGTAAGATAGGATCTGTTTCCTGTCATGTGCCTAGAGCATCCACTGTCAATCACTCCTTTATCCTTTAAATCTTGTTGTGGATTGCCCTGCACATAATGGTAGGAAAATTAGTTTCTTTTGGGGACCCAAGCCATTACTGACTTGGATCTGCCTTGTGCATCAATATAGTCAAATCTTTTAAAAGACATTGATGCATCATTGTTTCTAGATACATGGTCTAAAACTTTGTGCTTTGGTCTCCAAACCCAACATGTTGAGGCCTTAACAGCATTTCCTTTGTTTCCCTTAACAGCACTAAGAACTGCTTTTAGCCTAGCAGTATTAACCCTTGTTCCCTTAAAAATATTAACCTTTTTAGTGAAATTACTGTTATTAGCTGCTGTTATTTTGTTAAAGGCCTTCTAGCAGTTGAATATGCATTATTAATAACATTTTTCATGGGTTATGCATTATTCACTGTTGTTCTTGGTTAAACAGTATTGTTAATTGAACTTAGAAAGGTTCATGGAAGAAAAAAAAGTTTTGTTAGATCTTTAAAAAATAAGTCATGAACAGGCCGGGTTTATTAAACCGAGTCAACTCGGGTTAACAAAAAACCGATGGTTCAATCCGGTTCTCAAATAAGCAAAAACACGATCACATCCGACCCGATCTCCGAACGGGTTCACGGATCAACCGGTTTAATCAGTCGGGTCAACCCGGGTTTTTAAACATTATATTAAACTCATGATCAATCAACAAATAATCTAATCAACACATTTCGTTTTTTAAACCGTTCGTCCGTACGTGTTGTAGTTTCATTAACTATGTTACTCCTATATTATAGCAAAACTCCCTCTTATTTATCTGATAACCACAAGTGTAATCACTTGATCAGTTTCCAACGAGGTTCGTAATCCGCGCGCTGCCGCGGAGCACGCGGGACTATTTTCGTAACGGATTGATAACGCCACGACTTACCTTGCGACGAACTGGTATGTAGGGTTTGGTAGGTTTGGGTTGAAAGATGGGCCAAATAATTTGTTTGGTTCATTCGCTTTAGGCTAACGCGCCACCTTTATCCCCAAATGTCAAAACATCCGGCCTAAGTCTAACAATATAATACACACGGGGTCAAAGTTATTAAACTAGTCAACATTTACTGTTTCTCTTTCTCCTTTCCCTCCTTTTCACCCTGGTAAATAACGAAGCAGGTAAATCACATCCACCCTACACGACGCAATCTTGAATCCATTCTAGAAGAAAAGTGCTGACACACCTGCCCCTCACCTGACATCCAAGATGGCAATCCTATGGATTATGATTTGATGAGATGAGGACGTGGCTTATATTTAAGGGGATAGGATTGGAAATCAAGGAGGGGGTTAATGTAATTGATGGTGTGATCAAATGATTGGGACGCCTATCCTCTGGCCCTAGAAGCTTCCTCATAAGCTTATAAATAGGGTAGAGATCACACAGATTAGATATATCTAGTAGTGTAGGAGTAGATTACATTAGCTTATATTGTAATTTCCAGTTTTTTCTAGCTTATTGTTCTTTAATTTCATTTAACAAAAGCCTGTTAACGTTTTTATATTATATAAATTTAGTTTCTTTAATCGATTGTTAAATTTATGCTTTGATCTTTTTATGAAATTTTACTTAATTGGTGTGTGGATTTTACTTTAAAATAAGCTCATTATAGCTCTTTTTACTTGTTAAGACTTTCATTTTTTCATGTTAAGTTTGCGTTTGATTAACTTGATTAAGAAGTTGTCTCAAATATCCACGTCATTATGTTGGTATAAGCCTATTTGGTGATAGACAGATATGGATGGGATTTGAGGGAATATTCTTAGCTTATTGCTTATATGCTAGCTTGTTGTTTTGATCGTAGTGTGGTTGGTAGTTCCCGGTTTAGCGGGGGTTGTAGGGTATCTGAACTTGGTTTGATGGGGTGATGTTTGGTTAGGGGGCGAGGTTTGTGGTGGGGTTGATGGGAGCGTGGCCGGAGGTGGGTGGGGGAGAGGGAAGGTAATTGTTGTGAGTGGTTGGGAGACATGTTTATGGAAGTGTTGTGGGTTTGGTGAGTTGCGGTGATTGGCTGGTGTGGCTGAGATTGCTGTATCGTGGGCGTGTCGAGAACTATTTTTGTGGCGTGAGGTGGTTGTTGGTACGGTTGTGGAAGTTGGGCTGGGAGAGTGGTGGCACGGTAGTGAGGTGGTTGCTTTTGCGGGGGGGTTTTTGATTAGGGGTGTGTGGGTGGAGGTGGTGAGGTTTTGGATGTGTTGCTGTGGAGTTAGGGGGGGGGGGAAATTGCAATGGGGGTTCGTGGGAGTCATAGGGGGGTGAGATGGGGGGGTATGGGTTTAATTGGGGGTGGTTTCCGAGTGGGTGGGGGAAGAGAAGTGGCCAGGGTAGAAGAGGAGAAGGGGGGATACGGGGGGGAGGTGGGAAAAAAAAAGGGGGACGAAGAAGGGGGAGGAGCGGCAAAGGAAGGAAGAAAAGGAGGAAGAGGACGGGAGAGGAGGGGAAGGGGGACGGGAGGAGAGGGAGGAGTGGGGAAAAGAAGAAGAGCAAGGAGGAGGGGGGGCAGGGGAGGAGAGGAAGAAAAGGGAGGAAGGGGTGGGAAGGGGAGGGAGGGGGGCGGAGGAGAGAGAGGGGAGGGAAAAGAAGAGGGGAAGGAAGGGGGGGAGAAGGACGGCAAAAGGGGAGGGGAAGACAAGCAGGGAGAGAAGGGGAGGGGAAGGGGAAGAAGCGGAGGGGGAGGAGGGGGAGAGGAAAGTGAAGAAAGAGAAGGAAGGGGGAAGAAGGGCAGATGGGGAAAAAAGAGGGGGAAGGGAAGTTGTAAGGAGAAAGGGTCGAGGGGGGGAGGGGGGGGGGAGGGGCGGGAGATGAGGAGGGGGGGGGGGAGAGGGAAGGGGGGAAAGAGGAGGGGAGAGGGGGAAGGTAGGAGGGAGGTCAGGAGCGCGAGCGAAAGGGGGGAGGGGGGGGTGGGGGAAAGGAGGGGGAAGGGGGAAGGGGGGGGGGGGAGAGAGGAAGGGGAGGTGGAGAGGGAAGGTAGGAGGAGGGAGAGAGGAGGAAAGGAAGGGGGGAGAGAAGTGGGTAGGGAAGGGGAAGGGGGGGACGGAGAGAGGAGGACAAGGAGGGAAAGAGGGAGAGGAAGGGAAAAGGGAGGAGGAAGAGGAAGCGGGAAGGAAGGTCAAAAGAGAAGGGAGGGAGGGAACGGGAGGGGGAGGGGGAGCTGGAGGGGGAGAGGGAAGGGGAGAAGGGCGAGGAAAAAGCAAGGGAGGGAGGGGAGGAAGAGGGAAGGGGAGGAAGAGGGAGGGTGGGAGAGAGAAAAGGAAGGGGGGGCGGTCAGGAGGGTGGAGGATGTAAGGAGAGGAGGGGGAGAGAAGAGAGGAGGGAAAGGGGGGGGGGGGGAGGGGGAACAGGAGTGAGAGGGATAGGGGGGAGACAGCGAGGGGAGGAGGGGGAGGCAGGAAGGAGAGGGACAAAGGCAAAGAAGTGAGGGGGAGGGGCGGGGGGAGGAGAGGGAGACGGATGAAAAGGAAGTAGGGGGGAGGGGAGGGGAAGGAAGAAAAAGGAGGGAAAAGAGTAGAAAGGGGGGGAGGGGAGGGGAGGGAAAGTAAGGGGGGAGGGTTGGAGAGAAGGGGGGGGGGAGGAAAGGGAGGGGGGGAAGAGAAGGGGGGGAGGGGCGAGGGGGAGGTAAGGGAAGGGAGGGGAGAGGGGAGGGAGGAGGGGAGAAGTAAAGGGGAAGGAGGGGCAGAGAAGGGGAGGGGGGAGGGAGAAGGGAAGGAAGGGGAGGAAAGAAGGGGGTGGTGAAAAAAAAGGGGCTGGACGGGAAGGAAAGAGGGACAGAGGGCGGAGGAGGGGGAGGGGGGAGGGGAGGGAGGAAAGAGGCAAGAAGGAAAGGATAGGGGGGAAGGGAGAGGGGGGAGGAAAAGTGAGGGGGGAGGGATGGAGAAGAAATGGGAGAGCGGGGAGGAGGAAAGAGGGGGGGGAGAGAGGGGGTGAAAAGGGGAAGGGAAGGGTGGGGAAGGGGAAGGGGGGAAGCGAGGAGTGAAAGGAGGGAGGGAGGCACAAGGAAGGAGGGCGGAGAAGGGAGAGAAGGTAGGGGGGGGGAGGAAGGGTGAGGACCAAAGGAAAAGAAATGGGGGGAGCGAGGGGGAGAGCAGGGGAACGGACAGAAAGGCGGGGGGAAAGAAAGAAAGAGAGAGGGAGAGGAGAGAAAAGGGAGGAGCAAGGAGAAGAGGAGGAAGGGGGGTAGGGGAAAAGGGGGAGGAGAGGGGGAGAAAGGAGGGAGGAACAAGGGGATGAGCGGCGAGAGGAGTGAGAGGGAGGGGAGGGGGAGTTGGGGATGAAGGGTGAGGGCGTAGGGTGGGATGGAGAAGAGAGAGAGAAGGGAGGAGAGCGGGGGGGAGGGAGGGAGGGAAGGGGAGGGAGGGGGGGACAGGAGGAGGGGGGAGGAGGGGGAAAGAGAAAGGAGGAGGCGGGGGGGGGAGTAGGGGGGAGAGGGACAGGAGGGAAGGGAGAAGGAGGGACGCGAGGGGAAGGGAGGAGGAAGGAAGGAGGTAAAGGGAAGAGAGGGGGGCGGGGGAGGAAGGGTAAGACGGGGTGGAGAGGGGAGAGGAGGGAAGGGGGAGGAGGGGGAGCGAGGAAGGAAGGAGGATAGCGAGGGAGGAGGAAAGGAAGAAGAGAAAGGGGAAGGGGGGAGGAGAGGGGGCAGGGAGGGAAGGAGGGAGGGGGGAGAAAGGCGGGAGGGCGAAGGAAGGAGGAGAAAAAGGGGAGAAGGGGGAGGAAAGGAAAACAAGCGGAAGGCGACAACAAGAAAGGAAAAAGGAGAGAGAGAAAGGTAGGAGGGTGGGGGAAAGAGAGGGGGACGAGAAGAGGGGGAAAGAGCAAGGGGAGAAGGGTAGGAAATCAAGAGACGGAGGAGAGAGAGGTGAGAAGGGAGGAGCGAGGAGGAAGGAGAGAGGAGGGAGGAAGGGAGAGGGGGGAGGAAGAGGAAAAGGGAAAACGGAGGGGGGGAGTAAGGGAAGGGGGCGAAGGTGGAGGATGAGGAGAGGAAAGACAGAGGGAAAGGAGAGGGTGGCGGGGGGAGGAGGAACGGGGGGGGGGGGGAAAGATAAGGAACGAGGGGGGTGGAGGAAGAGGAAACGAAGGGGGGGAGAAGGGGATGGGAAGAGGAGAGGGAGAAGAGAGAAAAGGGACGAGAAGATAGCAGGGCAGAGAAAGGGGAGACAGCGAGAGGAGGAGGGGGGTAGGGAGGAGAAAGGAAGAAGGAGGGGGGGGAGACGGGGGAAAGGGGAGAGGGGGGGGGGGGGGGGAAGGGAAGGAGGAAGGGGGGGAGAAGAGGGGAGGAGGGAAGAAGAAATCGGGGGGGGGTAAAGGAAGAGAGGGAGCAAGGGGGGGAAGGGAAAGGGGGGGAGGGGGAGAAAGAAGGGAGGAGGAGAGGGAAAAGAAGACAAGAGGAAAAGGAAATGGGAGAAGGGGAGGGGGGAAAAAGGGAAAAGGAGGGGGGAGGGTGAGAGGGAGGAACGAGGGGGAGGGAGGGACTAAGGAAGGATGAAGGAATAGGTAAAAGACCGAGTGGGAGGGAAGGGAGGTGGGAGAGGAGGGAAGAGAGGGAAGAAGGGGGAGGAGTAGGGGAGGGAGGAGAGGGGGGCGAAAGGGGTTAGGTATGTGAGAGGGAAGAGGGAGAGAAAGGAGCGGGAAATAGGCGAAGGAAAGAATAGAAGGAAGGGAGGGAGGGGAGAGAGGAGGGAGCTAGGAGATAGGAGAGGAGTGGAAAGGGGGAGGAAGGGGGGAAAGGGAGGAAGAAGAGGAGGAAGGAGGAGAGGAGGGAAAGAGGGGACGAGAAGGCGGAAAAGAGGGGGGGGAGGGGGGCAAGAGGGGAGAGAGGGGAAGGAGGGAGGAGGGAGGACGGAGGAGGCGGGAGAAAGGAGGGAGGAGAGGGAAGGAGAAGGGGGGGAGGGGGAGAGGGGCGGGGAGGGGAGAGGGAGGGAGGAGGGGGGAGGGGGGAGGGGGAGGGGAAAGGTGGGGAGGGGGGAAAGGGCAGGAAGGAAGAGGGGGAGGGAGGGACGGGGAGGGAGGGGGAGAAGAGAGGGGCGGGAAAGAGGATAGAGCGGGGAGAGAAGGATCGGGGGGCGGAAAGGGGAGTGGAGGGAAGGAGAAGGGGAGGGGGGGGGGGGAGCGGGGGGGGTAGATGGGGGGGGGGGGGGGGGTGCTACTTCTTTTTGTTTTTTTTTTTTTTTTTTTTTTCCTTACTTTTCCTTTTTTTGCTTTTTTTTCGTTTTTTTCCCTTTTTATTTCTATTTTTTTTTTTTTTTTGTGCATTTAGGACTTCTTTCTTTTCTCTATTTTTTCTCTCTTTTTTTTTTTCTTTTTTTTTTTCTTTTTCTCTTTTTCTTTTTTTTTTTTTTTTTTTTTTTTTTTGTTTTTTTCCCTTTTTTCCTCTCTTTTTCTTTTCTCTTTTTCTTCCTATTTTTCTTTTCTCTTTATATTCTTTTTTTTTCTTTTTTCTCTTTTTTCATTTCTTTTTTTTTTTTTCTTTTCTTTTTTTTTTCCCATTTATTTTCTACTTCTTATGTTTTTTTTTTCTCTTTTTTTTTTTTTTTTTTCCCTTCTTTTTTTTTTTCTCTTTTTTTTCCTTCTTCTTTTCTTTCTCTTCCTTTCTTCTTTTTTTCTTTTTCTCTTCTTTTTTTCTTTTTTTTTAATCAGTTTTAAATTAAGTCTTTATGGTTTAGTGTTGAGTTTTTAAGGTCTCTATCTAAAAGCCTCTTAGGATCTGGAGATTATTGCTTACTCAAATTTGTTTTTAAATTGGATTTGTTGAGCTTATGCAATTAAGTGTAACATTCCTATGTTCTTTATGGATAAGATAATGCATTAATCATGACTTTTTTGACTAAGTTTGCATCTGTCGGTGTTGATGTTTTGTGCCTTATTCTGTCATTAGTTTGGCAAATGTGTTACCCTAGTAGAGTTAGATGCAATTTTTTTTTATCCCCTTTTTCACCTTTTTTTAACTTTTTTTTAAGGGCCCCAGTTTTTGATCTCATTCTTAGGGTTGTGTTCTTAGTCTGTTTTTGTTTTTTAGATCTGAATTTCTTATGCATAAGTTTCTCATTGTAGGTAATTGTGATTTATATTTTTTTAATCTGTCATCTACTGTTATTTTGCTTTTATCAATTTCTATCTTCTTACTAGACCCTTAAATTTTAGAGTCTGCATTTTGCCTTTTGGTCCTATCGCAAATCTTTATAATAAAAAGAAACCAATAACATAAGATTTTACTTAATATACCTTCTTGCATATCACTTTTGGGCTCCTATTTTCATTTTTAACTTTTATCTAGACTTAACCATTTAGTTTTCTAGTTCTTCTTACTTATGCTCTTTTCTTGATTATTCTCTAGGTTCACTTGTAGTTCAGTCTTTTTAAATTTTGGTTCCTATGTTTTTTTTTTTTTTTTTTTATTCAGTCTTAAAATTTATCTAAAAGAAGTTAAGTCATTTTTTCATTCCTAATATACTGTTTGTCCCTATATGTTTGTTCCCTTTTAGCTTTTAAGAACTTTTCGCTGTTTCTGATATAGTTTTACTTTTTTTAAAATTTGGGGTGAGTCATTATGTGACTTTTAGGGGGTTAAATAAGGTTTGTTTAATATTGGCATATTTGCTTTTTCAATTTGCTTATTTAGTCACAAAAAGCCAAAATCTTTTTAGTTCTTAGTCTTTTTTTTAGTTTTATGTTTAGCTAACACCTGTCACTCTATAGCTAGGCTTTTCTCCCTTAGTTATTGTTAGGTTTTTTGGAATGGTAGAAAAAGTCATATTCATAAACAATATGCTTATTTAATGTTGTTAGCTTCTTTGCAAATAAGTAAAAAAATATTGATCTTGCTAAAAGAGAGGCCACAAGGGGTCTAAGCATGTGAACTCTCCTAATGTCTAATCAACTACTTATACTCATACACCTCATGTAACCTTCTGCAAGCCTTTTGGGATTTTACTGATTGGTATTTAGGTGCATTTGGTTTTGTTTGTTTTATGGGGGGTTTTATTCGGTGTTCCTATATTAGATTTCAGTAGACAAATTTGATTGATTTTTTTTTAGTTGGTTCTGAGTTGTGTATGCTATTTGGCTTTAGCTCGTGTGGTTTTTTTCATGTTTTTATTGTGTCATGTACGGCGCGAGTTTTGTGTTTTTTTTTGTACAAGGGACGCGGGTTTTGGGGTAGTGGTTGGGGGGTTTTGTGTGGTGGTGCTGGTGGGGGTTGTTTGGGGGTGATTGGGTGGGTTGATTTTCGGGGGGGGTTGGTTGTTGTTTGGTTTTGTTTTCTTAATTTTTTATGTGTTGGAGGGGGTGGTTTTGGTGGGTTTGGCTAGGTTGGTGGGGTGAATTTTGTGGTAATGGGGGCTGGGGTTGGCAGGATGGGGGTCGTGTAGGGCTGTAAGGGTCGATGAGAGGGGTGGAGGTGGAAAGAGGTGATGCTGGGGGGTGAGGGGTTGTGGGTGTTGGGGCAGGTGTTGGATTGCTGTATCCTTGTCGTTAGGGGGAGGTGTTTTAAACATCGAGGTATTTTTTATTTGTGTTTTCTTTAGTTCTTATTTGTTTTTTTTAGTATCCATTTTGAACCCCTCCTAATCTTGAGGGTTGGGTATTCTTCACTTTTTTTTTTTGTTTTTTTTTTTTTTCTTAAATACCCATATTCATTTAAATGCAGCAGTCATACACACTACAACAAAAAAAAACCGTATCTCGATTTTTATTCATTTAGCACAATAATCGTCGGGTTACGAATGATGAATTTGGTGTATCTTTTTTGTATTTTTCTTTGGAATTAAGTATTAAATGAGGTTAAATATTATAGAATCAGCTCCGGAATACTTATTATTTCATTCTTTGTAGAGTTTTGGATGGTGGTTGTTTTGTTGGTAACTATTAGTATTTTGAACTTCGTTTTTTGGCTTGTTGTTCTTACTAATTTTTTGGGCGCAGTTTGCCCGGGTGCATGGGTAGGGGGGTAGGTTTGGTGCGGAGGGAGGGTTGCTGGGGATTTGTTGTGTGTGGTTGTAAACTGAGTAGAGAGGGTATGGGTGAGTGGGATTGGGGGGTTGTGAGGGAGGAGGTGGTGTTCTTTGTGTTTATTGTATTTTAGTGGGGTAGATAGGTAGTGGGGTTGGGGAGGGGTTTGTGGTTGGATTACTTAATTTTGTAATTTTTGTGGGGGGACGGGAGGTGCGGCAGTTGCGGGAGTGTGGTTTTTTTGAGTGTTTTGGGGAGGAAGGTTGGAAGAAGAGGTGTCACGAGGGTTTGGCCATGATGGGGCTATTCCATCACTAGGGGAGGAGTTTAATTATTAGTATCTCTAGGGGGTTTATAATACAACATCATTTTTGGCTGCCCTTCGCTACAAGGTGTGATGGGTCCGTTTAACGGTGGAAAATTTGTCCAGGTTGTAGCATTTGGAGGAGCACGGAAAAGAGTATGCTCTTATGAAACACCATTAATCCTTTTCCTGCCAACACATAATAACACCCCACACACTTTTTATCTCATAAACCCCACAGCACCGTAGAGACATACTTGTGCGAATTTTGTGGAAACGATTACCACTTTGGCTTTATGATTGTCCCATAAACCCACGTTTACTGCCTTGTATAAATGAAGACAGGAAACAGGAGTGAATTACACTCTACACACAAAACACTAGCTTTACACCTCCACAAACATTCACTGCTGCCTTTTCTATCAATACAATAATCTTCCATTGTTGTGATCAAACTGCGGGGTCCTTGCCAATGAGAATTTTCTCAGTCTAAACCGGCATGAAACCAAATTTCAAAACTCTAAGTTCTTCCCGGTATTTGGACCAATTCTAACCCCTGTAGTAGATACTACGAAGTTACATTTTACAAACCCTCCTGAAGAAAAATAAAAAACATGATGCATTCCTACTTGTGAATATGAGTCAACGAACGTGAGCAGGAGGCGATTCTTTTACAAAGAGCAAGGAATGTAGAGGAAATACTAAGAATTTTAGCTGAAGAACAGGCAGATAAATTCCTTCCGAGCACTTCACCCGGTCTCTTATTTTTACAATGATGACTATGATATTTTAACACTCCCATCTACTACTTATACTATTCATTTGGACCAAAAGTGCTACTATTATTAATAAATCCTTAGGAGCTAACGCGACGTATCTATTCATAATCACGACATCTTCTTATGATGGTGATGATGACGAGGTATTTTTCCAGATCGAACTTGAAGAATTTAACAAATCTTGAAAGGACTTTGTTTGATGCCAATCACACCCGACTTTTGATTACGGGTCTCTCTATGCGTTTAGGGGAATCGTGCATTTAGCCACTATTCTAAAGGAATTTTGTAGTAAAAGGGATGTCGTCCTAACAAAAGAAAAAGTTCTTTAAGGATGTTAAGTATTATTTTTGGGACCCCCCTACTTGTTTAAGATTTGTGTGGATCAAGTGATTAGGCGCTGTGTTCACGGACAAGAAGCCGTTGATATCCTCATGGCTTGCCATAATAGACCCACCGAGGGACATCATGGTGCGAACTACACCGCTAAGAAAGTCTTCGATTATGGTTTTTATTGGCCTACTATTTACCGAGATGCCCATGACTTGGTCACACGGTGTGACGCCTGTCAACATCAAGGCAAAATCTCGCAAAAAGACGAAATGCCTCAAAATGCAATTCAAGTATGCGAGATCTTTGATGTATGGGGCATCGATTTTATAGGACCATTCCCGTCTTCTAGAGGGAATAAATACATTCTCGTAGCCGTTGACTACTTGTCTAAATGGGTTGAAGCAAAAGCGCTCCCCACTAATGATGCCCGAGTTGTTGTAAAACATTTTAAATCTCTTTTGCCCGATTTGGAACTCCTCGTGCTATAATTAGTGATCGCGGTACTCATTTTTGCAATGATCAATTTGCAAAGGTCATGCTTAAGTATGGAGTTACCCACCGTCTTTCTACCGCGTATCATCCAAAAACGAGTGGACAAGTGGAGGTTTCAAATCGTGGTTTGAAACGTATTTTAGAAAGGACCATAGGTAAAAACCGTGCTTCATGGCCCAATAAGTTAGATGATGCACTATGGGCCTTCCATACCGCATTCAAGACACCCATTGGGTGCACTCCTTATAAGCTCGTGTACGGAAAGGCTTGCCATCTTCCCATCGAGCTTGAACACAAGGCCTATTCGGCCTTGAAACATTGTAATTTTGACCTTACGACCGCGGTTGATCACCAGAAAGTTCAAATGAATGAACTAAATGAACTCAGAGATCAAGCCTACGAGAATTCTATAATCTACAAAGAGAAAACAAAGAATAGATTCATGACTCTAAGATTAAAAACCGCTTCTTTAACGTTGGTGATCGAGTTCTTCTCTTCAATTCTCGATTAAAGATTTTCTCGGGCAAGCTTAAAACCCGTTGGACCAGACCATTCATTGTTGCTCAAGTTTTCCCTTATGGTGCCATCGAGTTATCTCAAACTGACAGACCAAATTTCAAGGTGAATGATCATAGACTTAAGCATTATTTTGGAGGGGACATACCATCGATAGTTGTCCCGGATCTCTAAACTTTCCCCATGGACCACTAAATTGGAGGATCGAGTCAGGCTCGTAACTTGATTAACAAAAACAAGCGCTTCGCGGGTGATAACCCATGCTTATCCTTAGTAGTAGTATATTATGAATAAGTGTGATGTGAGGAGGCTCGCCTTTTCCTTTCTCGTGTTTTGTATTTTGTGTTTTGTGTCCAGGATTGCCCCGGATTATGAAGACTCTCATGCTCGTGGTTTTGTCCATCGTCCACTCGATCTTCAATCCTTAGCATGCTTATATATGGGAATCCGATATCCTAGATCTTATTGATTTACGTTTATTTATTAGCATACTTAATAAACGGCTTTAGATTTACGTAGAGACCCCTCAATATTTGGATTATGCTTTGAAATTAGTATGAGGGTGACAGTCTCACATTGAGGACAATGAGTAGTTCTAGTATGGGAGATCTTTCGATTTGGTCTTACTTGCATTGCTTGTCTTCAGTTAACCCGTTTTTGCCACCAAACAAATGTGAATTAAGCAAATTAAAAAAAAATCAAAAATAGATAGAGTGTTTTGAACGTAGTTTTTTGTCCTTTTTTTGAGCATAAATTTGACTTGATCGAGCATGTTTGCGTCCTACTTGCCCCTTAACTTATATAAATTTAAGCTTTTGCTAGCCTTTTATACAAGAAGCTTTAAAATGCGAATTCTAGCTTGAAAAATCCAAGAGTTTGCAAGTTTCCATAATAGACTTTAAATATGCAAAGCTTGTTTTTGTTAGACTAAGCATTCGCGGATCTTTTTAGTAAAGATTTTAAATTTGCGAAGAACGAGAAATAATATAGTTTTATATAAGTTAGATGCTAGACATGGAGTAGTTGGATCTCTTTAGAGCTCATAGAGGTTAATTGTGGCTTTTTGCTCCCATCAGCTTAATAAACGTTATATAATTGTTGAATAAATAAAGTTTTTTGGTTTTTGCGATTCTTAGTTTAAATCACTTCGTAGAGATTCCTTGTGGTGAAAGTAAGGTACACATCGAGGTTTTGTCAGTGTTGTGAGGAAATAGACTCCTGGACCATGGTCGGCTCGCATACCGATGTTGCAGTTGTTAAAAGACCACAAGACTTGAAATTTGGCTATAATAATAATAATTATGTAATAAACCGAAGTTGTAATAAGACTTCTGGATCATGGTCGGCTCGCATACCATATGACAGTCGTTTAAAGGGTGGAAGGAAATAAAAATAGATAATGAATAAAAAAAGTGGCTGATAAAGGATTTATTGTCTCTGGTCGATTCGGCGATGTGGCAGTCTTCAAAATTAGGCACAATGGTAAATAATAATCCCAGACTGAATAATAGTATGCTGCATCTGGTGGTCACTTCGCTGTACAACCTCAAAAAAGGTCAAGGAAATCACCAAGGTCGAAATAAGACTACTGGCTCTTGTCGGTTAGGACGCCCGATGTGTCAGTTGTTTAAAGGACCGAGGTTTAATAATGTTGCTATAATAATAATAAGAATAAAGCCAAATTTTGACTCCGGGGTTATCTAAATAAAGCCTCCGTCTCTGGACTCGTAGTTGAGTTGTTTCGGATGAAATAAAAAGGATAACCCCTAAATCATGCGAAATTAGAACCTTAATGTGGACCTTATTCTCACCACATCATCTCTTTAGGAAAGGATTTCAAACTAATTATGGTCTAAACCGGGTTTATTTTATATGAATAAGGCATTAATTTATTTGTCACCAACAATAATAATAAAATCTTTAGAGGATCTAGGAATAAGGGAGCGGAAAGTAGCTATGCATTCACAATTAGCATTTATGAGTAGTGTTAGCATCTTAACTTAAATTTAACAATGATTTCGTTTTTAAGCTTTGTTTGGGGCGGGTGGAAAATCAAGGACGATGAATTTATCCTTTTAGTGTGACTTGTTCCATGAAGTTATGAAATATATGAAAGATAATAAATAAATAAAAATGTTAAAACGGGGAGCTTTTCAAAACTAGTGATTTCTTAATCCCCTTTGATGAACACTTACCTACTTTTCGAGGTAATTAGTCTAAGGGGGTTGAAATTTTTGGTTTATTAAGTGTGTGTTTATGACATTGCATGAGGACATGACAATAGCTTAGTATGGGGGATTTTTGATATGTGTTTAATCACATATCATTTAACCTTATTAAAATGAGCTTAAAAGACCAAAAATGCATGGAAAATACATTGTATATATTTGTTTTGTAATTTGTATTGTGCAGGTAACGGATATTTAATAAAAGGACAAAATAAAGCAAAACGGACAAATCCGAGCACGGGATTAGAAAGAGCGTGAAAAATCGAAGTTGAAGGCGTACTCATCTTTTACGGACCAAGTCGGACCCATTTTATTGGGTCGGGTCAGCCCAATAAGAATGTTACCATAAACCTTAAGCCTTTTATAAGCCTTAAAATCCTTTAACCCATCAAAAGCCCAACACCAAGGCCTAAGTCCACTTTTTATTTTTTGCTACTGATTGGTGTTTATGATGATTTATTATGAACCCTTAAAGCTAAATGCCCCTAAGATATAAGCTAGCAATTAAAAAAAACTCCTAATCTATATTAAGCTGTAAGATAACTATAAGCTACTTAAATTTAAGAACCTAAGTCCTAGATTTTCTCATTTAAATGAGATTAAAAGATCAGCAGTACTAACTACTTGTTAGTACTGCTGATGCAAATGGCAAAAGCCCAATCAAATTTGCAGAGAAACCTAGTGAGGTTATACCTGCACTAAACAATCTTGTTGAGTGTGTATAAACACAAAACAAGCAAGAATCAAACCTTAGATGGCTTGGTTTAAAATTTGCACAAGTGAAAATACTAAGAAAATTCCCCTGGTGCTGAGATAATGATATTAAACCCTATCTTTTTGAAATTTGAATTATGACCTATGAAAACTCTTTCTAAACTAGTAAAAAATGATTGCACAACTATCTCAAGTAAAATTCACAATGCAGTTTGACTTTAAGAGGTCAAACTGCATAAATCCAAACACTCCTTTAACCTCATGATAGACTTGATTTAGTTTATGATTTAGAAAACTAGTGATCTAAACCTAATTACCAGATACTAGACAGCATTTAACAAGCTTAATAAACAAAATTCAACAACTAGTTTAAGCTAGAATTCAAAACTTTAAGTTAAGTTAACTATTTTTTGTCTTTTTATGGTTTTTATGACAGAAAAGAGATTACTATGATTTATGATAAAATAAGCTAAAACAGATTATTAAACACATTTAAAAAGCTAGAATAAAGGTAAATAAGCACGTATAAGCAAACAGATTAAGCTAGTAAACAAATCTACACTATTAAGCATAAATTGAACTAAATATTAAAGACTTAAGAAATTAAATGAAAACTTACTTGAAGCTTCAGCTTAACAGAAGCTTAATAGAACAGCTACTAGCTCTAGCTTATCCTAGGATAAGCTAGTATAAGTCCATGAGAGCCCTTCCATGTTTGGCTCTCCTTCCAAAAGCCACAATCCAAATGTAAAGGTATCTAGACTAGTTTATTGATTTAAGTAAAATTAACAACTGAATTAAGCTCAATGTTTCGCATAGAATACTGAAAGAGCTGAATAAGAGCTTATAGGATTTTATGAGTAGCATTTGAGAACAATTGTGCTTATTGAGAGCTTATGAATAAAAGAGGTTAAGAAGATTAAAAGCAAACACTGAATTTGATTAACTAAAAACTTTGATTACATTAGATAAAAGACAATTACAACTAATTTTTAAAAGAAAATTACAATAAGCAAAATATCTAAAAGCTACACTAGGTGAAAACTAGGAAAAAGAAGATAAAAAAAAGATAAGTGTGTGTGTGATAGTGAGGGCTTTATATAGGCCTTTGATGAAGCTTCTAGGCCTTGAATTCCTCTGCACGCTCCTCTGAATCTCAACCGTACACATTTCCAATCATTGGATCAATGATTATGGCCGTTAGATCATTTCTTGGGATCACACGGATTGCCAAGCTGGCAATCCTTGATGTGACCCTTTTGTTACTTCTCTGATTGATCCAAGAGTAAATCCCAATTCTCCTTGTACTTTCTTTCATAGCCACGTGGCCTTAGCTTGAGAGTGAGTTAATGAGAAGCTTGATTTGACTAATCTCTCCTTGCCATCTTGTTGTAGAGCTCTTGAATTGTCGTTATCACCCTTCAATTTAGAAAACCCCCTTGTTTTACCCATGGTGAAAGTTGGAAGGGATGATGAATAGTAAACCTTTTTTGGCGCCCAAATTATAACTGAAACGAGGGTAATTCGTTTTAAAGTTTGGGAGAATTGCAACTTTAGTCCTTGTGGTTGTGTATTAAAGGTGTAGTGTAAAAAAAAGTTTAGGAAATAGCAAGAATGGTCCTTGTGGTTTTATGAAAGGGTTATTGGGCTAAGGGATTGGGCTTTTGGATCCGGGTGTGGCCCATTTAGGGTTTAAGGGATTATTTTTGCAACTTTTGAAACTTAAAGGGCTATTTTGAAACATTTTGGGTTTTGTTGACTTTTGTTGACCAAGATTGACAGGAGTTAACTGTAGATTTGACTTTTTCTGGCTTTGGCTTCTGGCTTTTGTTCACTCTTCCGTTCTTGTGTCCTTGTTTGCCCGTTTTTTGACGGTTTTCATGTGATTTTTCATATATCCGTACCTGCACACACAGAACACAAAAACAAGTATATTTTTGCCATTTTTCACTGTGTTTTAGGTTTATTTGGGCCATTTTAGGTATAAATGGATATGTGTATTTTACACCTATCAGAGGTTAATTATGACTTTTTTTAACCCCACCAACTTAATAAACGTTATATAATTGTTAATAAATAAAGTTGCTTTAGGTTTTTGCGATTCTTAGTTTAAATCACTTCGTAGAGATTCCTTCTGGTGAAAGTAAGATACACATCGAGGTTTTGTCAATGTTGTGGGGAAATAGGCTATCGATGCCTGACGGCTCGCTACCGTTGTCTAGGTAGTTAAAAGACCGCATGACTTGAAATTTGGCTAATAATAACAAGTTATGTAATAAACCGAAGCCGAAATAAGACCACTACCTCTTGTCGGATCACAACCGATGTGGTAGTCTTTTAAAGGGTAGAGGTATGAATAATAATAAAACTGTAGGCTGATAAAAGTTTACTGCATCTTGCCGGCTCACAACCGATGTTGCTGTCTTCTAAATAAGGCACATAGTATTAATCCGAGACTGATAAAAGTTTGCTGCATCTTGCCGGCTCACAACCGATGTTGCAGCCTTCTAAAAGGTCAAAGATCATCGAGGTCGAAATAAGACTCCTGGACCATGGTCGGCTCGCATACCGATGTGGCTGTTGTTTAAAGGACCAAGGTTTAATAATGTTGCAATAATAATAATAAAGCCAAATTTTGACTCCGGGGTTATCTAAAAAGGATAACCCCTAAATCGTGTGAAATTAGAACCTTAATGTGGACCTTATTCTCACCATATCGTCTCTTTAGGAAATGATTTCAAACTAATTATGGTCTAAACCGAGTTTACTTTATATGAATAAGACATTAATTTATTTGTCACCAATAATGATAATAATAAAATCTTTAAAGATTTAGGAATAAAGGGGCGGAAAGTTGCTATGCATCCACAATTGGCATTTACGAGTAGTGTTAGCATCTTAACTTATATTTAACAATGATTTTGTTTTTAAGCTTGGTTTGGGGCGGGTGAAAAATCGAGGACGATGAATTTATCTTTTTAGTGTTTCTTGTTCCGTAAAGTTGTGATATGTATGAATGATAATAATAAATGCATAAAAATGGTAAAACGGGGAGCTTTTCAAAACTAAGATTGTCTTAATCCATTAGATTGAACACTAGGTAATAATCGAGTAAATTAGTCTAAGGAGGTGGTAATATTTTTGTTTTCTAAGCTTGTATTTATGACATTGTATAATAAACACGAAAATAGCTTAGTATTGGAGATTTGTATGGCTTAATAACACATACCTTTTACCTAATAAAACGAGCTAAAAAGACCAATAATGACCAATAAATACAGAAAAATGCATTGTATTCGTTTGTATTATGAATTGTGTCTTGCAGGTAACGGATATTCAATAAAAGGACAAAAACGAAGCATAACAGACAAAACCGAGAACAGAAATGGAAAGAGTACGAAAATAACGAAGCCGAAGGCGTACCCATCTTCTATGGACCAACCCGGGCCCACTTAATGGGTCGGGTCAGCCTATAATTTTTATACTTATAAACCTAAGCCCTTATAAGAATAAACATAGTCCAAATCATTTACCTATAATCCAGGCCCAAATCCAAATTCATAGCCCAAGTCCAAAACAGATGTATAAAACGTTTGGTCAAACACACGCATACTCAGTCAATTTCACTTTATATCTCTTACCTTTCCCTCCCACCCATTTTTACACAAACACACACAGGGTAGTAGCTTAATAACCCACGCCCTCATATACTTCTAGAAGATCAATTATGACACCTCTAACACCTTACTTATCCACGTTGGCAATCCCCAGCAATATCATTAGTCAATTGAACGTGGCACAAGATCCAACGGATGAGATGATGTGATTTGGAGGCGGTTTGATTGAAGGGCCATGATTAGAGGATTGAGGACTGTCTAAAAGGCAAGAAGGTTCTTCTCACTCCTATAAAAGGAGGGCCTCACACACAGAATTTGATATCTAGCGTAGGAATTAGCTTAAGTTAGTAATTTAGCTTATTGTTTTAAATTGATGTATTTTCCTTTCCTTAAGCTTGTAACTCACTTTTTATATCAATAAAATTCTGTTTACATTTAATTCATGTTTTAATTCAAGTTTTCTTTAATGCAATTATGGTTTGAATAAGCTTATTTATACTCTAATAAGCTCTAATAAGCCTTTAGTAACTAATAAGCTAGTTAGTACATCAGTTAAGCTTTCAAAGCTTAACTGAGTTTGGATTTTCACAATAATCTCTCCCCTAAATTACCTTAGCATTTTGGAAGATGAGCTAGATTAGGATGGGCTCATATGACAATACTAGCTTGTTCTAAACAAGCTAGAGCTTTGTAAAATAGCTCTAAGAGCAGTTATAAGCCTTGTTTAAGCAAAGGCACTTGTGAGTTCTCACTTTCTTTTTTTAAAGCCTATTTACATTCAACTTATTTACTACTTATCTATTGCTTATCCTGTGCTTATAAATTGCTTATTGATGCTTAGTTTTGCTTATTCAGTTCTATCTTAGCTTAATATGTTCAGTTGTTAGCTTAAAGTAGTATAAGTTTGGATTTTCTTATAATCTGTCCTTATTTTAGCTTATAAGTTTAGCTTATTAATAAGTCTTTATCTGTCCTTAGTTTATGCTTAATCATAATTCATTAGCTTAATAATCAATCTGTTTTTATAAATTTAAGCTTAATTCAACTTTTTAAAGTTTAAAAATGCAAATCCTAAAGTTAAAGGGGTGTTTGGTATTACTTTGTCACTTGAAAAGGTTTTATCAAGCTAAATCTGAGTCTTAGAGTCAGTTTAAATTGGTTTTCAAGGTTTAAGTATCAAGTTTTAGGTTTATAGGATCCTTGGTTTGAATCTGTGGTCACATAGTTTGATAACTTGGCTTATTAGTTAAGATTTTCTTTAGATGCTTGTTAAGTGTCAATTCCATGCTTGTTTTAAGTCTATAATGCAGTAGTAAGTAGTTAAAGATAGTGTGCAATTGTCCTTTTGGTTTTAGTCTGTCTTAACTTTCATTTTTCAAAGTTTAAAAGTCCAAGTTCATTAGCTAATCTAAGTAAGTAAAAGTTTGTTTTAAGGTCTGAATTTGAGAATATAAGCTCTTTGGATATTGAGCTTGATCCGTTTCAGCTTATTTTCTTATTTAGACTTCATTAGGTAGCTTAATTTTAGGTCTGCAATTGGCTTTTTTCAAACTTTAAAAATCTAGTGTAGTAGTCAATCTGTCAGTTTTTAAGTCCTTTGTTTAGCTTATTTTCAAATCCTATTTCCTTAAATCTTGTTTTTATGTGTTATTTAGAAGCTAATCTCAATCTGTTTTTGGTCTACACCTTATTACAAGTGCTTATTAGGTCTTAAAATTGGCTCAAAGTTTGTAATTTTCCATAAAGTCTGTTTGTTTTTAGTCATCTTTGAAATTAGCTTTTAAAAAGCTTACCAGCTTAAGGTTTTTGCTTATTTCTTAGTCCAAGGGCTTATTAGGTGTAGAGATTAGGTTGTTTTAGCTTATTTGCTTTTCACATTTACTTTTTAAGTTCTAAAATCCAAAACAGTTTAATAAGCAGAACCTTAATAACAAACTCCTTAACCTCAATCTTCAACCTTAATAACCACCCGAACAACAAAAAACTCATCACATCATCATTTCATCAAAACCTTTCAACAACTGCCATAACTAACACCGCACCAGAAGAACATGGTCGGAGTAACTACGGTGGTGTACGGATAAATAAGAGTGTAGAAGACGTGGAAAAAAGCAGGCTGGACACGTGGATATCGAGTAGGATTAAAGGGATAAGTAGAGCTATGGTTCAGTCTAGTATTAAGTTGGGTCTTGTCAATGTTAATCATCGTGTCGTTGTTAAGGTAGTATTTATTACACATTTTGTAAATTTATGCTTTTATTTCGGCTTGTGTGTCTTAAGCCCCAATTTACCACCTTATTTTGGGACTCATATGTGTGTTTACGAGTTTATCATATCGTAATAAACTTATATAAGCCCACAAGTCTCAAAATAAGCCTAAAAATTAGAGCTTATAGATAAGCTCATATGTGTGCTTACGATCTTATTTGATTTCAACTTATATTTTTTGAGACTTATGGGCTTGTATAAGCTTGTTGTATGACACCAAGCTTTGGGTGCGATAACCAGCTTATATACTATAAGTCTCAAAATGAACCGGATTATTGAGACTTATGAAATGTAGGCCGAAATCAAATAAGCTTAAAAGCTCACACATTAGCTTAAACAAACGCCTAATTAGATTTTGGAATTCAAAATAATGTTGGTTGAAAACATGGTAACATAGATGTAGTTGTGATTAAACAGAACCAATGGGGTATTCCTAGTTTAGGTAATGCGGGGAGGGCGAGTCTTTGACTCAAATGTACGCGCAGCCTAATTGAGGTATCCCATATCCAATTTTAAGGATCATGCGGAACTCCCTGTGATATAGAAAAAGTCACCCAAAAAATGTAGTACCAATTGACAAAGACCCCCAATCCACTAATTAGAATATGGATTTTTTAATAAATACTATTACATATACCATTGTTGTAAAATGCGCTTAAAAAGTCGGTACTTAGATGCGGGGAAAATCACCCTACCTTAAATAGCGAGTAATCGACGTACCGGGGAGTAGTTTGATTGGGATTTTTAAGTATGATTTCGAAAATATATGTTTGCATGTCATATTGTTAACATAGATCTCACCCTTATAACACTAGATCCCCGAAGGCATTTATAATAAAGAGATATATATTCATTATATTCATTATTAGAGAGAAAAGGAAAAAATAAGATGGGAAGAGTGTGTGTGTTGTTGAGAGAAAAGAGAAAAACACACACATACACTTTTACAAAAGTGAGCTTCACCCCTCCATTGAAGTATGAAGGGGGTATTTATAGTCCTAGTGACACACAACTATTGTAACTAGTCATTATTAGTCCCTACGTGTCACCCTATAAATGAACTAATGTAATTCCGTGTTTGTCACCATATTTTAAGGCTAACAATCTTCCCCCAATATGTGGACATATACGGAATTACTTACAATGTTCCTAACAAGTACAAATACAATTAAATAAAGTCTTCCAAAGCGCTTCCAAAGCTGAAGTTGTCTTGTGAGTTCTCTTGGTCTTGAAACTTGTATTCCATCTTGGATCTTCATTGTCTTTACTTGTTCTGGAACCATTGTAGTATGCATGAGTTAGATTAACTTCCCCCCAATTCATGCAGCATGTCTTGAAAAGATTTCTTCATAGACTCCTTTTTGTCAAAGTTTCTGAATCAGCTTCCCCCCAAACCAACATCCCTATCTTGAGCAGATTCTGAAACATTGATTTAGCTTGAACAATCTTCTACTTGTCATCAAAGTGCACAGCGGAATTTTGTAGAAGTCAAACCACACCAACGACCACTGCTTCTTGTCATCAGGGCTTGGTGAATATTCGTTTGGGCTGCATGCGAGAAATCAGCATATGTTCTTCTCATGTTTGCAAAATACTTCACAAACCATTCTTAGTGAAGTAGTATACACTACTTCCCCATAGAAGTTGACATGGTAACATCAAAGTCAATTAAGTCCCGGATATGGAAGGGGTATTTATAGTCCTAGTGACACACAACTATTGTAACTAGTCATTATTAGTCCCTACGTGTCACCCTATAAATGAACTAATGTAATTCCGTGTTTGTCACCATATTTTAAGGCTAACAATCTTCCCCCAATATGTGGACATATAAAGTTTTAGTGGTATATGCATTGGTCTTGTGGAATGAAGGTCATCGTAGGAATCTTTGAAAGAGTGTTGCGAGAGGGTTACTTTTCTTTGCATTTTTGCTTTCTTTTTTTTTATTTTCTTTGTATTTCTTTATTTATATTACTGACTGTGTGCTTGACTGTGAGTATCTTTTTCTTGAAATAGCACAAAAATACCCATGAGAAGTGCTATTACATCTCAAACCTTTAAATCTCTGGTCTCTAATCTTACACCTCGATCATTCTGTAGGCTATTGTCGTGATCACTTGGTGAAGTAAACCCGATATATCAAACTTGAAACTAAAGTAAAATCCCCTAAATTTGTTACTTAATCTTGCACTATTGTTGATTGAAGAACGGTGCAGAAGAAAATCTCTAAGTACCTTATACTCCATCAAAAGTATAGAAGTACAACACCCCTCTTAAAATTATCCACATCGTACATCTGCGTGTGACATAGAGTCTACACGTACTCCTTTAAGTGATAGTTTCAGGTCTTCATCCAACCACCCCTTGACTTCTGGAAACTAGATAATCCAAGTCTTAATCATAACTGTATACGTTCAAGCAAGTCATCAATCGATAGAAAATAGAAGAAAGTCTCGATGATGAAATAAGTAGACGCCTCTGTGAAATTCAACTTTAATCGCAAATAAGGGATACCAAATCAACTCCGTGATCACATGTCATCGTAATCCGAATCTCTAGCCATTTTGTCATTTAAGTGAATCTTTTCAGGATCGTTTTGGGATTAAGTGTTGTTGTTTGTGTGGTGTGTTGTTATGGTTGATTGTGTCTTATGAGTCTCGATTCTTGATTGTGGTGTTTGTTTGTTGTTCTTGTTTTGATTATAATATTCCCAAATTCGGTCATATGCCCAAAGTCGGTCACATGCCCACCTGATGCGCGGTAAGGTCGAAATTTTGTTTTTCCGGGAAATTAGGGTTTCAAAACATGGGTTTTCAATGGACAAAACGCAATGACTTTAGTCAAAACGCAACTATCTTTGATCAAAACGCAGTCACTTTTCTTAGTCAAAACGCAACGTCTTCTTTGATCAAAACGCAATGTTCTTTGATCAAAACGCAGTGTATAAAAAATTTGGGCAGAGTAACGTTTAGTCAAAACGCAATGATGGTCTTCAAAACGCAACCTGTGGAGTCAAAACGCAACACACACAAAATATCAAAACGCAGTGACTTGAGAATCAAAACGCAACGACTTGAGAATCAAACGAGGAGAGGCTTGAATCAAAACGCAATGACTTGAATCAAAACGCAATGACTTGAATCAAAACGCAATGACTTGAATCAAAACGCAATGACTTGAATCAAAACGCAATGACTTGAATCAAAATGTCAACGCAATTAAACTCCCCTTTATATTGGGAGCTATAATATAAGGCAGGTCTCCCTCTCACTTCAAATAAAAAACGCAATGAAGAACACCCCTTCAGTGAGTCAAAACGCAGCCAAGAAAAAATCATCAAACATTCTTGAAAGCTACGAAATGATGTTAAAACCACCTAGTAATGATGCAAGGGATAGATCTAAGCCCGAAAGTACAAATCTTTAACACTTTTAACCACAAACAAAGATCAAATCTTGATTTTCTTGGTATATTTTTTGAACCAAAAAAAATAAACAAACCAACCCACGAATTTGAGCTTATTTAACCACAATAATCAGTAGATAAACAACACGGATTCCCCCTATGCTCTGGTGCCAATTGTTAACACGATTCACCCCTATAACACAAGATCCGAAGGCTTGGTAAAATGGAAAAGAAAAGTATCCATATTATTAGAGAGAAAAAGATATGATATGGGAAGATGTGTGTGTTAGAGAGAGAACACACACACTTACACTTTTACAAAAGTGAGCTTCACCCCTCCATGGAAGTATGGAGGGGGTATTTATAGTCCTAGTGACACACAACTATCGTAGCTTGTCATTATTTAGTCCTTGTGTCACGATTAAATAAATATGTTAATTCCGTGTTTGTCACCATATTTTAAGGCTAACACTCTAGGATTAAATTGTGTTACGGCGTAACTCTAGCGTCGATGTTATGCTGTAACAATGACTAGGATAAGTCATCCTTCCTTAACGATGCTGGTTACGGCGTAAGCATGACAATATTGCATTACGCGTACTCCTGGTGCTGACTCTTTCCTTCATTAATTAAGGTTAAAGCGTAACTCTTACAGGGTGTGGTTTACTGTAACTGGACTTGAGTTTCTTCTTTTGCTTCTTTTCCACGTCCAAATCCCATGTATCTTGCTCCAATTCTTGTATTCTTCCTGTATCATTTTCAGGCATTTATACCATAATTACAAGCATTTTGATAGGGAATTTAATACTAAAAAGTATTAACTATTTGATGTTATCAATTAACATACGTTACGATCTTAAAATAGAGCTTATAAATCCCAAAATTAGCATTAAACCATTATTAAACATTATAGCATAAGACATATCATTTTTCTTTTTAATACTATAACACATCTCCTATTATACCATCATTTATGTCATCGATCTCTATGAGTTAGGTGGTGGAGAACAAGCATTTTCTGTCAGAGAAAAAAATGCTTAGTTAAAACAATTATTATTTACCACTCATTTGTATAACAAACCCATGTAAGAATTGTAAACAATATTTTTTTGGAATACCTGGATTGTTGTTGCAGTGTAGGATAAAAAACAAACCAATCCCGGATCTTATCTCATTTATAAAGCAATTTCTATGTCACAATCTCCTTTGAAACAATCGTCGTTCACCTGTGAAACCTTTCTGTTTACCATTTCGGGTATGCAAAAAAGTGAAGGCCCTAGAATGTTGGCGTGGGGAGGATGGGAGAACCAGATATCAAGGTTTCTATGACGCACGCAAGGTATAATCTATGCTTCTAAGAAGGCTAATTAAGGCCCATGCTCATAAAAAACCTCCTCTTGCAAGCATCACAAAAAAAATCTTGATATCCATTTTTCCCATCTTCTACACGCCAACAGTAGTACTTCCACTTGACATTAATCAGACAGCCTAAATACAAACATGAACAATTTCTTAATTATCAGAATTAAGCTTAAGACATGGCTCATAGTTCGTATAGGCTACAAAAATTGGTTATTTTATGGCTAAAATCTCTTGCCATATAAAGATTTAAACGCAGCGTGCGAACAAATCATCATAGCCCAACAACTGTCCAAAACAGATTTAAAAAAGAAACACATGCAGTACACGGGTAAACACATTCGTAAATATATACACAAGTTCCTTAAATATTATACCTAAATCCATATAGTATACCCTGATTGAAAATAAATTGGGAGGCTCAAATTTTACCATGAATGGAATGATACTTGACCAAACTTCAGGTTTCACCAGCACCTTGATGAGGTGTGTCATTTTATACATTTTTATGGGGTCATTTAACCCCAAAAATCATGAAATATGATCCATTATTGCACTAATTCCTTTATTTTTGGGTAATTAGCATTTGGGAAGCACTTGGACGGAATACACGTGACTTGGGTCGAGTTCGGTGAAGGGAAACTAAGCAAAAAAAAACACAACTTTTCAGCCTCGCGACCACCTCTTTGACGGCGTCACCAGTTGTGCCTAGAAAGTGAAGTTATGGACAAGTTTTGTGAAGCTTCAGTATGTGGAGACGGCGTGACACTTACAAAGTGACGATGTCACATGAAAACCTAACGTCGTCAAGATATGTCGGCTGAATAACCCTAAGTGGATTTTGATGGTTAACGGCGTCACAAAACCCTAGTGACGCCGTTTTATGCGAGGGTTTTGCAAACTCACAAGAAGTTTTACAATCCCCTATGCAGAATGCCTAACCGTTGTAGTGTAATATAGGCAAGACTCAGGGTTTGTTATCGTTCTCTATGGGAATAGCGTGTGAAGGTTTGAACTAAACGTAACTAAGGTCTAAGGGTTGAAAGAAGATTATTTTTGTATTTTTATATTTTATGAAAACAATTAAAATCTCGATTTTAAAGGTGGTTTGGTTTTAAACTAATTAAACTAAATAAAACTAAAATTAAATCTAAACTAATGTGGAAACTCGTATAAGTAAATAAATGTGTTTACTTAATCATGCATTAATCCTTAGTTTACTTCATCTGATTCTATTGCACGTCATCCTTATGACGCGATGTGTAAGTATCTCCTAATTCATGAACGAATTACATGAACCCGCCGTCTATGTAATATTCCGTTAAGGAAACTCACAAGTAAGGTGGTATGAAGACTATTAGAAGGCCCCTAAGAGTATATCACATGCATTAAAATACTTAAAAGGTGATCAATCACATATGGGTAAGGTAGTATGAAGACTGTTACCGATGATATGCTTTCTACACAATCACGTTTCCTTAGACGCCTTCACAAGCAATTAAGAAGCTAGTTTTCTAGAGCCTAACGCGCACATCCATCGACAAGAAGCAATATTAAAAGGATCTACAAACTAATTCTCATGCAATCATAAATAAACACTAATAGACCTAGCCTAGCATGTTAAAGAGACGCGAAGAGCCATAATTAATCAAACAACAAGACATATTAAAAGATTTAAGGATAAAGAACTTCACTTGATTAAAACATAGAGTAATAGGTGGATACAATAGGGTTTAAGAATCGTAAAAATAACTTAAAACCTGATAAAATCGGCTCCCTAAGATACCCTACGAATTCTCCCAAGTTCCACTCTTTAAAACCCTTAAACTGAGTTTGTATATATAGAAAAACGATCACGACGACGTCGCTTTCTAACTGTGATGTTGTCGCTTCGCCAAATCTTTTAGGGCTTATTTAAGTCGGTTACATTCTAACATCGTCTCAAATTTCCTGACACCTTCGCTTTTACGTCCTAACGCCGTCACAAGGAATTACGACGCCGTCTCCAGCCACTGTATGGCTTCTCTTCATCGACTTTGGTATAGAGTTGTAATTTCGTCCGTTTCTTCCCAAAATGAGCCCAACTCATGTGTATTTTCTCTAAATGTCATCCAAGTGCTAAAAATACAAAAAGAAATGATTAAGCACGTATTTTTAGAGATATTTGCTATTGAATTTTATAGGCTAAGGGTTAAGAGGTTAAATCGATGCTCCGAGAACGAAAAAGTGTGTATAAATAACAACCTCATCAAATACCCCTACACTTAGGATTTGCTTGTCCTCAAGCAAATAGGCTTTCCTACAGGACAATAGCAATATAGGAAACAGAAAATTAACACTCATTACCTGTCATAACATATAAATTACCATAAGCTTGGTAAAGGATCAAACCTCCACCGCATAGGCGTAAGCACTTAGAAATTACTATCAAAGAGGTCTTTAAAGGGTTGTGATGTATGGGTATAAGTTAAATGGAAACGAAAACAGATGGGAAATATTTTGGTGACTTTGGGGTAGAGTTGGGTGGTAGAGTTAATTAATATACAAGAATATACGTAAAGGCCTTGCTAAGCCAAGACTCAACCACACTAGGACTAATATATACAAACTCTACATCAAACTCTTTCTTTTCTTTTCTTGACTCTTTTTGAACATAAACATAAGCAAGATGGCAGCCCGTACATAATTTTTTTCTACTTTTTTTTATTTTTCTTTTTCTCTTTTTTTATATATTTTTCTCGTACACTTTTGCCCTGCCATCTGCTAAAACATAAATAATACATGACTTGGGGTTTATAGACATACCCCTACACTTGAGTTTTTAATACTCAATACAAAAACCAACCAATGACCCGAATTGAAAGGATCAACAAACATGGAGTGTATTAAGCACGTATGGGGTAATACTTTGACTTTCTCCCACATTTCTCCATAAGATAAAACCTACCATGAATCATAATCGTCCTAAAACAGTATATACTAATAAAAGAATCAACTTAACAACCATGTACTCAAGCAAATAATTAACTGCGTTTACAAATGTGATAACAATAATGTACTAAAAATGAGTACATACAAGAAAGGCTAAGGCAATTTGTGTGTAACAATTGGTGTGGTGTAAACAATGCTCTTCATTAATAATCCGGAATCCACCGGAAATAGCGAGAACCACAAAAAGGATAGGCTCGGAGGGGTGTACTAGGGGAATCTTGCACTAAAAATGAGTGCATAGCAAGGGTGTGGGGATAGTTATATGATCGAGGTGACCATAATAACAAATATAGGTTTAAAACAGGGTTTATCCTAGTGCCTCTTATCATTTAGCAAATCCTAATCACACGAATACGATCTCACTTGCGGTCTCGGGATGCATCACTAAAACAAGTTCTAGAATTTAATATACTACCGGTACACTCTCATATAATTTTAACCGATACCAATGCTCCAGAAAAAGCGACAAAACCACATATGCACGATCAAATCCATGAACGCGACATACATGATTGCTCATTCCTTAACTCGAGCAAGCTAAAGGTAAAACTATCTTAAGCACCAAAGATGGGTGCTTGAATTCCTAAAGATCTAGGGGCGAACCTCACATTTTTGGGGTGGAATTTATTTGAGTGGTAGGGTTTTTGTGCTAGTCATATAATTCCTATCCATGAGACGCTAATAATACTAAGTTTTCATCGGTATGTGCCATAAAAAAAATTAAATTTGGGTCAAAATTACCGTCTACGCTACGTTTTAGTATATTACTCATCTTTTTAAGGACAAAGCAAAGGCAAATGAAGAAATAGTTTCTAAGGCTTTATTTCCCCCTACACTTATTTTGAACATTGTCCCCAATGTTCTTAAAAGTACCCGAAAAGCGAATAAAGGGAAAAAGAAAAAGGCAAAAAAACGAGTACTCCCCTGATTTTGCTCAATGTTGGAGAAGAAACAAATGATGCCGGCTAAATCATCATCCAAGAATCGTCCACATGAAAATCCAAAGAACTTATGGGCTTCTCATAATCAAATATAACCTGCAAATCAATGACAAGAAACAACTATACCTAGCGTAAAATTGTCGGGATAATAATATACAACGAAATAGTTTAGGGTTTATACACTACGAAAGCAATAAAGATATGATGAATGTGCTAGTGTAATCGTGGTTTTCTGCAAGTTTTAGGAAAATTACAAATTCAGGAAATTATACAAAATTAATTTTTTACAAAAATAAAAAATATGAAGTTTACTGTAGCTAGACTGGCGACACCGTCAGGATTAATCCTGACGCCGCCTCCAGCGTCTGTAAACAAAAAAAATTTGTTTCTTGGAAATATTTCTGCACGCAATTCCTATTAGTTATTTCCTGGAAAAAATACCGCATAAACCATGAGAACGATTAGTACAATCATATGACTCTAACAAGACACAAGACGCGAATTAATCTAAACTATTTATTTAATATGTTTTGATATGGCTCTTTATAAACCGGATGTTCCATTTAACATTATTTGATGTAAAATACCTTTGATTGCAACTAAGACGAAGTTAAAAACAAAACAAAGCATGATCACATAATTCAAACATATAAAAACAAACGATAAAGAATTAAAACACACGACACTCCTAAAATGCATGAAAATAAAGGATTGGATTGCCTCTCAATAAGCGCTTTTGTTTATTTAACGAGTCTTGTAGCTATACTCGAGGTTACACTACTAGAAATCATGAAGGTGATCCAAGTCGATGATCTCGCTTGGATTCTCTTTCTCGGATAATTTCCTAGTGGTGGGAATTAATTGAAAGGTCTTTTTGATTTTTTCTCCGTCGGGGTCAATCAATTCATCCATAGTGCCACGACTGATTGAGTGATTTGGTGTCATATTTATGCACCTATTTCAGGTCATTTTTAACCCCCTGAATCATGCAAATATGCCCAGATTATGTGCTTAATCGTTTGTTTTTAGGTTTTTAGCACTTGGATGGCATTTGGAGGGAATACACATGACTTAGGGTCATTTGGAGAAGAAACGGACGAGATTACAGACCTACACCAAATCCTTAAAGAAGTATTGCTTACAGAATGTGGAGACGACGTTGCAGGCATAAAGCGACGCCATCGTGATCCATCTAGTGACGGCGTCAGAAGATTTAGTGACGGCGTCAAGACGTATCCGACTTAATGAGGATCTAGAATCATCCACGTAGCGACGGCGTCAGGATTACAACGCGACGCCGTCGCAACGATATCTCTATATATATTAAACCGATTTTAGGGTTTTAAGTGTGTAACTTTTGGGATAACTTTGTATATCTTAGGGAGACGAACCCTTGCTCTTGTAGCAGCTTCATAGGTCATTTTTAGGGCCTCAAAACCCTATTGAACTACCTTGAATCCATGTTATAATTCAAGTAAGGTTATTTATCATTAATCATTAAATATGTCTGTGTGTTGTGTGATTGATTTATGTCTTTGCTTTCTTTATAACATGCGAGGCTAAACCCTCCTTTGTATTTTCTTATGATTGCATGAAAGTCGGATTGTAGATCCTTTTATTGCTGCTTCTTGATTGATGATTGTGCGCATTAGGTTTAGAGAAAACCAGCTTTTGTTTTTATTGCTGTAAACACGTCTAGGGAAACGCGAGTGCGTAGAAAGGATACCATCGGGTAACGGTCTTCATACTACCTTGCCCCTTTATATGGTTGATCCCACTTAAGATATTTCACATGCATTTAATGTACTCTTAGGGGCCTTGTAATAGTCTTCATACTTCCTTACTTGTGCATTGCCCTAACGGAACCTTAAATAGACGGTGGGTTCGTATAATCCGTTCATGACCTAGGAAATACTTACACATATCATAACAAGTGTGACAAGGTAACAAAATTAGGAGAAGCAATCTGATAAGTAATGCATGATTAAGTAAATACATTCAATTATCATAAAGTTATCACCAGTAGATTAGATATTAGTTTAGTTATTAGTTAAACAACCCAACCTCTCAAACCATAAATTTACTTGTTTTCATAAAATATAAAAATACAAAAAGAATATTCTCTCAACCCCTAGAATTCTGTTAGACCGTGATCAAGCCTTCCCAACCTATTCCCTTAGAGAACGATAACAACCCCCGAGTCTTGCCTATACTACTACTACAACGGTTTTTACCTAGGGAATTGTAAAACTTCTTGTAGAAGTCCCTTATGATAACCACATCATGTTTTTGGGGCCGCTGCATGGGGAATAGTTAGGTTTCGATCATAGTTTAGCTTAATTCTACTTGCTTGAATACTTTCAAGTGAGACTTTAATTTCCACATATTAACTTTCTTGTAGTCTATCTCTTCTTTGTGTGTTTGTTCGTATTTTCCATTGACTATTCCGTTGTTCACTATGGAGAATGCGAATCCATCATCGACCTTAGGAACTTTTTCTCAGGAACTCTCTTTCACTACTCACGCTAAGTTTACGGTCTGAATTAACAAGCTTTTAAAAATGAGGCTAACTGTTGATTCTCTCCTCTTTAAAACCATTAATGAATTGACCAATCAATCTTTCGACTCTGAGACTTTTTGCCCTGAAGAGAGAATTAAAGAACATGAATTAACAACGCAATGAAGAAACAATTTTAAGGAAGAATTGTTCAAAGATAGGTTCCATACTGAGGAAGAAATAACTTACCTTAAGGAACTATTAGGAGAACCTCAACCCCCTTTCTCGGACCGTGAGCCCCAAGATTAGGAGGGGACCCCTTGGGAGTTTTAAAGATTCCTTGTGTAACGGCACCGTTTACCAGGGTCCATGCATTACATTGATCTATTACTCATGTCAACATTCATGTCTCGTAGCATATATTACAACAAAATAAGAGAAAAATCCTTTCAAGCACGTAGAAACCCACACCAACCATATAAGTTTTGCAAATTCGTTGGAAGAGCTAAAAATATGCATACATTTATTGGGTGCTTCATTTATGTTATGGACTTTATGATTTTAGAAGACTTGGGCAACATAATTGATAGTGGGCTAAGTGAAGTAGTTTTGGGAAAACCTTTTGTGCGTACATCTAAGCTCACTTATGATGAATCTTTAGGGTTAATTAGGTTTTCCCAGAGGGACGACGAAGTTGTGTTTAGGATGCCTCAAAGGAAAAAAGAATTAGATCTAGTATCCTCTTTGTAAAAGGACAAGTTTGAGGCGTTCATTGTGGAAAACTTGAAGGTTAGAAAAAAAGGTTTAAGCATGTCCTCGAAAAGAGAAAGGGATATTACAAAGCTTGCATGAACCTCAGACATACTTATAAAAGAGATAGGGAGACAATTGAAAAACTCAAAACCAGCCACATAAGTATCATCAAGCTTAAGGAGTAAAAAGGACTTCGAGTCTAGCTACAAGACTCGTAAATAAAGAAAAGCGCTTTTTGGGAGGCAACCCAATATTTACTTTTCCCGCATATTAGGAGTGTCTTGTGTTTTAATTCTGTATTGTTTGTTTTACTATGTTTGAATTATTTTGTAATCATGCTTTGTTTGTTTGTAACTTCGTCTTATTTGCAATCAAAGGTATTTTGCAACAAAATAAGTGTAGGGTAAATATCTAGTTTTTAGAACCAAATTCAAACATTTAAATTGAATTGTTTAGATTAATCCGCGTCAGTCTCGAGTCATGTGATTGATTTATTAATTCTCAGGTTGTTATGCAGCATTTTGTACAAGAAAATAACTTACAAGAATGAGTGCAGGAAATTTTTCATCAAAAATGAAAAATGAGTTTTCACCACTATTAGAGAGATAGTGATCACTTCACTTGTGAACTGGGGTCAGATATTCCCGGACGGCAGTCAAACATGCCACAGTTACTGAAAACTCGAAAATTTTAAGTATTTTTGAAAATATAACTTGTACAACACTTAAGAAAGTTTAAAATTCTTTTATCAAACCTGCCCAAACCCTGAGTTTAACAATTTCTCTTATCTTATCTTTGCTGTTTTATTAAAGTTCGAAACCTAAAACAACTCTTATTGTATATTGTGTGTGTATATAGTATATATTATATTTATATATGTGTGTGTGTCGTGTGTGTGTGTAGTCGTGTGTTTTCTGTGTATATATTATATATATATATATATTATATCTATATATATATATATAATATATACTATATATATATAATATATCATGGATTTTACGCTTGGTGTAGTTGTCTTTATCTTTGATTACAGGTTATATTTGATGAGTATAAGCTTGGAAGATCTTAGGATGTTTTCATTAGACGATTCTTGGAGGAGGATTTAACCAGTTATCACATGTTTCTTCTCCATTATTAATATTTTTTTTGAGCAACCAGGGGAGTAGTGAAGAGAGTACTAGTTCTTTTACTTGTTTCTTTCCTTATTTATTGTGTTTTACGGGTTCTTTATAGAAACATTAGGATAATGGTCACTTAGTATAGGGGGAAATAAGCCTTAAGAAAAACAATAAAAAACATATCTCTTTCATTTGCCATTTGCTTTGTTCTTGAAATGATGGGTAATATATCGAAACATAGCATAAAAAGGTAATTTTGATCAATTTTTTTTTATGACACATACCGACGAAAACTGAGTATTAATAGCGTCTCATGGATAGGAATGTATATAACTGGCACAAAAACCCTCAGAATTCCACCCAAAAAATGTGAGGTTCGCCTTTAGATCTATAGAAATTAAGATAGTTTATACCTTTAGCTTTCTCGAGTTAAGGAGTGAGCAATCATGTGTGTCTATTTTGTCATTACGGATGTGTACATGTGGTTTTGTCGCCTTTTCTGGAGCATTGAGATTGGTATTAAATTATATGAGTGTACCGGTAGTATATTAAATTATAGAACTTGTTTTTATGATGCATCCCGATACCGCATAGTAAGTATTAGGATTTGCTAGATAAGAGGCACTAGGATTAACCCATGTTTTAAACATGTAATTGTTATGATGGTCACACCGATCATATAACTATACCACACCTTTGCCATGCACTCATCTTTAGTGCAGGATACCCCTAGTACAACCCTCCGAGCCTATTCTTTTTCACGGTTCTCGTAATTTTCTGGTTAAGCCGGACTATTAATGAAGAACATTGTCAACCCTTAAACAATCCTTACACCCAAATCGCCTTAGCCTACCTTTTATGTACTCGCTTTTAGTACATTATTGTGTTAACCCAAGTTAATTATTGAGTACGCAGCTGCTAAGTCCTTATCCTTGTAAATACAGTTTTGGGAACCTTTCCCCCCCCCCCCCCTTCGGACGATTAAGATTCATTAGTTAGTATTTATTTCGCGGTAGAAAGTTAAATCAATACCCCCATATGTTTGTTAGATGATCTCCATGTTATTTTGATCCACCTCAAATCAGGTCATTAGTTAGATTGTAAATAATCAAGTATGTAAAAGTTTAAGTGTAGGGGTGTATCTAGAAAACCCCCATGATATATTATATGTTTAAGCAATGGCAGGACAAAAGTGTACGAAAAAAATTTATATAAAAAAAGTGAAAAAATATGTACGGGCTGCCATTTGCTTATGTTTATGTTTATATTAGAGTCAAGAAAAGAAAAAGAAAGAGATTGGTGTAGAGTTTTGCAGAGTTTGTATATTTTGTCCGAGTCTTTGGCTTAACAACCAAACCAATGTGTATTCTTATAAATAGTTAGCTAACCATTTCACCACAAATTCACCCAAAGTCACCACCAAAATGTATCCCATCCGTTTCCGTTTCCGTTAATGTTATCTTACACCTACACCCCACAACCCTTTAAAAGACCTCTTTGATAGTAATGAATAATGCTTGCGCCCAGCGGTAGACTAAGCCTATGGTAATTTATATGCTATGACAGGTAATGAATGTTGATTTTTCGTTTCCCCATTATGTTATAATTTATTATACACCCGAGAGAAAAAAGAGAATCCCAAACACTTATATGAGGTGCTAGTGTATGCTTTCTGTGCTTTTAATTACGAGGTCTAGAAGGTTATGTTGTAAAATACTTTTAAAGAGTAGGTTAAATGACTCTCATATTGCTATTGTCTCGGTAGAAAAGCCCATTTACTTGAGGACAAGCAAATCCCAAGTGCAGGGGTATTTGATGAGGTGTCATTTTATACACTATTTCAGGGTCATATAACCCCCTAAATCATGCAAATATGCCTAGATTATGTGCTTAATCGATTGTTTTTAGGTTTTTAGCACTTGGATGGCATTTTGAGGGAATACACGTGACTTGAGCTCATTTGAAGAAGAAACGGATGAGATTACGGACCTACACCAAATCCTTGAAGAAGTATTGCTTACAGAACATGGAGACGACGTCGCAAGCATAAAGCGACGCCGTCGTGATCCATCTAGTGACGGCGTCAGAAGATTTAGTGACGGTGTCAGGACGTAGGTGACTCAATGAGGATCTAGAATCATCCACGTAGCGACGACATCAGGATTACAACGCGACACCATTGCAGCAATATCTCTATATATATTAAACCGATTTTAGGGTTTCAAGTGTGTAACTTTTGGGATAACTTTGTATAACTTAGGGAGACGAACCCTAGCTCTTGTTAGCCAGCTCATTATGTCATTTTTCGTGGCCTCAAAACCTATTGAACTACCTTGAATCCATGTTTTAATTCAAGGTTATTTATCATTAATCATTCAATATGTCTATGTGTTGTGTGATTGATTTATCTCTTTACTTTATTTATAACATACGAGTCCTTTGTATTTGCTTATGATTGCATGAAAGTCGGATTGTAGATCCTTTTATTGTTGCTTCTTGATTGATGACTTGTGTGCGTAGGTTTTAGAAAACCCAGCTTTTGTTGTATCGTATAGACACTGTCTAGGAAACACGTACGTAGAAGGATACCATTGGGTAACAGTCTTCATTACTACCTTGCCCCTCTATATGGTTGATCCCTCTTAGATATCTTCACATGCATTTAATGTACTCTTAGGGGCCTTGTAATAGTCTTCATACTACCTTACTTGTGTGTTGCCCTAGCGGCAAACCTTCCACATCAACTCTTAATTAGTGGCCTGGTTAGTGTAATCCGTTCAGACTAGAATAAATACTTACACATATCATCACAAGTGTGGACAAGAGGTAAACAAAAATTGGGAGAAGCAAATTGATAAGCTAGAGGATGATTATGTAAATACATTCAATTATCATAAACTTATCACTAGTAGATTAGATATTAGTTTAGTTATTAGTTAAACAACCCAACCTCTCAAACCATAGATTTACTTGCTTTCATAAAATATAAATATACAAAAAGAATATTCTCTCAACCCCTAAAATTTTGTTAGACCGTGATCAAGCCTTCCCAACCTATCCAAGTCGATGATCTCGCTTGGATTCTCATTCTAGGACAACTTTCTATTGGTAGGAATCGATTGAAAGATTCTATTAAAATTTTCTCCATCTGGGTCAATCAATCCGATCCTAATGTGCCACGTTCTATCTCCTTATTTTGGTGGCCTATTCCAGTCTATTCTCTCCTTTATCAACTCTTTCGACTCCCACATATTTCTTTTAAGGTTTATAGGTACAACTTCTAAAAATTCTACCATCTTTTTAAACACTAAGACATCCTTAAAGGGGTTGAGTTCGACATCTCTAGCAATTTCCCATTCTCTGGGCAAATGGTAATCCATGAAGTCTTTCTTAGCATAATAAGGGGGTTGATCACCAATACCATCCATACTAGGCCATGGTGTATAAGACTCTCATTTTCCTAAGGTAGTCTAATAAGGCACATCCTCATCACCTAGGTTAATTTCTTTAACTCCAAATATTAACCTAGTAGCTCTTTCTCCTACTGCTATCTTGGCTTTCTTACAATCTATCACGACACTAGCGGTTGCTAAGAATCCTCTTCCTACAAGTAATGGGGTTGCGAGGTCTTTTTCCATGTTTATAACATAGAAGTCTTCTAAGAGTTTTAACTTTCCTATGTGGACTTCTACATTTTTGACAATTCCTACGGGATAAGACTTAGTTCCATCTGCTAACCTAAAAACATGATCGATCTCTTCTAGTAATCTAATTTTAAGCTTTTTAGAAAGATATAATGGGATTAAATTCACACAAGACCCTAAATCGGCTAAGGTATCAAAAGGCTTGGAGTCCCCTAGTCTACAAGGCAGGGTGAATAATTCGGGATCCTTCATTTTTTTGGCATTTCGCCCTAAATAAATGCGAACCCTTTTTTGCCTTGCTTTAAACTTTCTACGTATTTATCCAGAATTGCATTGTACATTGGAGCATGAGCTTGAACTTCAAGAACCGGTAAGTTAAGATGCAAATCTTTAAATTCATCTTCTAAAATGCATTCGGGTTCTTTTATTTTTGGTGTTCTAATTTCATTGATCGTTAATGTTTTAATTTATGGTTTGTCTTTGGCAAACTTCGAAAAATCATATAAAATCAACCGCAAGTCCGTAGAAGTCGTATCACCTGCCATTTTAAAGATAATTGACTCTACTTTCATTTAAAAATACTTTCAAGTCTTTATTCTAAACTTAAATAAGTCAAAAATGTAAAATACTATATAGTGGTCAAAACTTTGAGTTTCCTTTTAACGTAAAACTTGTTTTTTACATTTTTCTTTGAGTCAGACATTTCTAATTGATATATTTTTAAAAAATAGTGTATTTGTCCTTTCAAAATATTGATCTTAATTAATTTTTGAAATGGGGGGGGGGAACTATTTTATTTTCAAATCAAATCAAGCTAAGTATACATCGTTATATCTAATACACAAAACAACGATGAATATCCTTTGTGTTTGATAGATGATTATGTGTATTTACTTTTTTGTTTCAACTTGGGTTAATGATAGTCAATAAGTAATCATTACTATTTGTAATTGAGCTAATTATATATCTAAACACATGTGCCATGTATATTATTTGTATGTTACTAGTTTTCCGGATTATGCCTAATAGGAATTACGCTAGATTTCTTGCGTTAAGTTGCAAAAGTGTTTATGCGCATATAGGCATAGATCACTATGTTTACAAGTGTTACATAAACATCTTGTAGATCATTTTAAGTGTAGTAACCTATTTAGGAATGAGGATTCAATAGTTTGTCAAGTGTGTGAAAAAATAATGTCCTAAGATCATATATTAAAACCCGTCATTCAATATTTTCCAACAATCAATCTCTTCCAACCAAGATTGTCTTAAATCTTTTTCATCATCTTTGCGGTTTGTTGGTCCTTGGGTTGGATTAAAACAAAATAAAAGATTGTATTAATACGTTGGTAATCAAGTAAATGAAAATGAATTTTTAAACTTTGTTTTGTGCTTGATTTGTTCTTACACACACACATAAATTATATTTTTTTATTAACATATAGTGGTTTACAAAAATATGTGTTGTATAAAAATGGTTAGAAAATCTTTATATACTCATAAATGTCAAAACATATGCATCTTATAATAATCAGCAATAGTTTTTCGTACAAGCAAAATATATGACAATCTTGAAGTAAGAAATTAACTTGTCATTATTCATCAACCTCACCTTCCAACTAGTCTTAAGATTAATGGAACACGCTATGAAAATCTTATTGGTTTTCTTTTAAAGTAGTGTTGTGCAGGCGTAAGAATGATTTCAAATATAGATATCGATATTCATATTCAAATTATGATTGATATTATTATCGAAATCTATATGACAAGTTTTTTGTGGATGGACTTAGAAAATGGAATAGATTATTTTTTTTGTCTAGGCTTTAAGTTTATATCTAAAAGGTAACAAAGAGATATTATCTTAAACCTACATACTCAATCACACTCGATTGATATGAAAATACGACATTCCTTTTTAATAAAGAGATAAGATATTGCAATTCGGATCAATAATCCCAACTTGTTAAATGATGTCTTTTTGGAGTCCTACTTGTTCAATAGTTGTGTTCCAAATATTTGACTAATATAGGTATAAAATACACAATGAAGTAGGATTGACAACTTGAATGTTTCATCCAAAATATTCAAGTTATTTATCTTGCAATGCAATTGATAAAGTCGTCGTCTTTGAAAATCCAAACATGAGCAAATCCACAACATATGTAATTTGCATTCAAACAGATATTCAAAATAATAAGACATAATCAAAACTTTTAATTTCTTATCATCAAACTTTTCTCTTACACTTTACTACACAAGCATTAAATTTCTTCTCACCCCAAATGAGAACCTTTAACATCTAGGTTTGGAGTTAGGAAGAAGTTTGAAACATTATTCCTAATACCATTTTATGTGCTTTTTTTTCAGTAGGTGTTTCGTTAAGAGGATTTTGAATATGAAGATGATTATTATTCAAATGATAATCAATCTCACTATTCAATCTAATTACAAAATTAGAATATGAACATGAAATCGAGACTAGGATTTATCTATATCACCAAAATATCAATCAAATGACCATAAATATTTTTCTAAGTCTACATGGTTAACCATTCTTGGTTATTACATGAAATCACGAAGTCAATTGCAAGACAACAAGATTAGTCATTAAATTGCAACTCACACTTGCAATGAAGATGTTTCATTGAGTCTAAAGTGTTCTTATGTTTGTGTTATTAGCTCCTTATGATCAATTCCCTTTATATACTGCTAAACTTAACACACTCTAAGTAGGATTGACGATTTAGAAAGTAATGTTATCTCAGGAGGGAATTCAACCCACATCGGTGATTGATTAGAGTGAGAGTGGTGTTGTGTTAGTGATCGGTAGGTTCTGATAAGGGTAAATGTTTAGTAAATAAGTTCGATGTGTTCTTGGATGATAATGTGTCCATAGGGTTCTTCGTGTTGGTTTTGTTGGGTGGATGGGCGTTTTTTTTTTGTGGTACGTATGTATTGTCGGCCGAGGTGGGGTCTCTCCGTATCGGCATGAGAGCCAATGTGGTGTCGCGCCCCGCCTAGGGTCATCACACCCCATGTCACCCGCCCACACTTCGAGGACGGGTGTTGACTTTCTATTGTCCGGCGGGGTGGGACTGTGGGTGTGAGTGATGGTGTCCGAAAGACAGGGGTGACTGGAGGGGGAGGGGCAATGTTGGATCATTGGCTGGAGGGGTTCATTTTTTTTTGTTTGTAGTTTGTTTTTTGTTTTTTTTTTTGTTTTTTTGCGCGTTCTGTTTTTTGGGGATTTATATTCATATGTTTCGGGGATTAGGGACAGGTCGGGTGTGTGGGTTAGTGGGGTTGTGGTTACTCAGTTGTTGTTCTCCCATGTTCCCACAACTTTTGTTGTGTTTTTTATTTTATTATATTTATAAAGGTGCGTGGTTTTTTTGGTTTCATTTTTGTTTTTATCGTTTCTTGCCCAATAATTTATGGCAAACATAATCATCCCTACATTCATCATCCAAGATCGCATGGATTACCATTCAATATAGTTTCGATCTTTACGATTTGGGTAGTTTTCCGCCCCTCTATGGCATTAGATTTTAACTTTCTTCCTCTTATTAATCTCTTTCTTAAAAATTCTAGCAGCTCATGTAACTAGACTCTTTAGTTACATTATCATTTTTTCTACAAAGAAACAGACACATATAAAGATGTCTTAAGGTAATTAAACTTAATGGGTTTTCTTTCATAAAAGTACATTGCAACTTGTGCATTCTTTGAACACTCTAATTATAGAGCATTACACATTGTCAATCTTAAGCATAACTCCTAAGGTCCCTAGATGAACTCCTTCTCTCTTATTACTTACAACAACTTGCTTTGCTCTCTCATTTTAACCTTTAGTATTCCACACATCTTGATTAGGAATTTTGTGAACGGATATTTAAGAGTTAGTTGAGTCATATTAGGGCCATGAGTGATAAGTCAATACAAAATTGTATCTTTGCTACACTTCAATGGCAAATAATATAGATTCTATTTGTCTAACATGAGAATCATGACTACTTAGAGAATCTATTGTACTAGAATTTAATTTGGAATCCTAATGGTTGAATGCTTCCAAGAGTGAAGTTTTCTGGGTTCATGGTATAAATGTAAAATCATGGGTCGTGTTTAGCCAGAATTTGAGCTCCTCTAGTCTGTGATTGTCCGCATATTCATTTTCTATTTGACTAATAAATGACTTCTTCTAAAATTTGCTTTTGATAGGTTACATTGATGACTTTGTATTCTCATTAGGAGTGCTACTAAGCCAGTAATATTTAGGTTTCGCCCTTCTAGTCAATATAGACTACTTGCGTCTTACATATATGCTTTGAAGTTTCAAGATGATAACATGCTCTCATGTAATGCAATTATATGCTATCATGTTTATCTTAATGCTCAACGTTTATTTGCTTAGATATTTAATGCATGTCTATTGTAAAAGCGTTTGCCTTTTTCTAGCAATTTAGATAAAATATCTCTTAGTATATCTATAAAACACATGCTCCTAAGTGCGCTTAATGCTAAACCTTTTTCTTATGTTTTTTTGGGGTGAAAATGATGCTATGAGTATTAAATGTTTTAGTTACTGTGATAATGTGTTTTAAATGAGACATGGACTATACGTGACTATTGTATGTTATGTGCTACTTGCTATTGTGATATGGATCGTGGGACACGTTCTGTTCCCTTGTTTGTTGTGCTTAAGCATGAGCGTCTCAAGACATTGATGGATTATTAGTAGTGAGCGTGATCGTCTCATTGCTGTGGATTGTTGATAGTGAGCGTGATCGTCTCATTGTTGTGGATCGTAGGACACGTTTTGTTCCCTTGTTTGTGATGTTGAGTGATTGACATTTAAACTAGACCTTTTATATATATAATATATAATAAAAAATATGTAATAAGTATAATCTAAAAATAATCAATGAAACCGAGAAGTAGTATAAAATATTCCTGGGTCGTTTATCCCCAACGAGGCTGTGCTTGAAAATCGGTACAGTCGAAAAATTGGAGTTTGAATGAGATTAATGATTTGGGAGTTTAGAAGGCTAAGTTAATCAATAATAAGCAAAAACAATTAAGAAAATCCTAAAAATTATGAAATTAAACTGAAAAACGAGAGCAGAAACCCCGAACAAGGGTCAAAAACCTAAAATCTTAAAAATTAACCCTATAAAGAAAATTTTACTTCTAATCTACTCTAGATGACTAAAAATAAAGTTTAAAAAAAAGACTAGACTAAAAAACAAGTTAAAACGAACTTTAAAATGAAAAAACAAAAACGGGGCTAAATCCCGTTCTTTAAAAAGTAAGATTTTGCAAAAACGACCCTACGAAAGGTTTTCTATTTTTTCATACGTGAAAACTGATAAAAGAAAATTTTCTAAAAAAGAAAATTATTATTTTTTATTTTTATTTAATTTATAATGAATTAAAAACAGTTTAAATGAAAATAAATGTTTAAAAATAGTAAACTTAAATGGAAAAATCCCAAAAAATAGGGAAAAACAGCTAAAAGTGTGTTGGATCTATAAAAAATACTAACTCCTAAATTCGGCTTATAAATAAGCCCAGAATAAGCTAAAAGGGGGCTGAAATAAAAAGGGGCTAAAAGTGTTTATTAATTAAATGGTGCAAGGCTATAACTAAAGAAGTCCCAAGGGCAAACGGTTAAGGCATTGGGCTATTAAGAGAGAGGTCGCAGGTTCGAGTCCTGGGCCTCTCTTTTTTATACTGCTACAGTACCCCATTTTTTTTACAATCTTATTAAACAGACAACAATAAGCATTTTATATAACTACA
>BQNB010023568.1:9542-61663 GCA_026074375.1 Tanacetum coccineum
AAATGAATAGTGCACAGGTCAAAAACTACGTCGTTTAGATTCTAAAATATGTAATAGTATAATATATATTCTCTTTCTTACATTAAACTCAAATCTAAGGGTGCGTTTGGTTTGTAGATGGGATTAGAATCGGATTCGGATTTGAGAAAGGTATGAAAGAAATTAAAAAAGAATATATAATTATATATAAATATATATACTATTATATTTAAGTTTGTATGAAATATAATATTATTATTTAATAAAATATACCATATATATTAAGAAGGATTTTTAAATATGTGGCTGAGGATGTTAGTTGTGTGGACCTGCATGAAACATTTGATTCATTCATCAAAAGTCACGGTCTTAAAGAGGAATCAAATTTTGTAATGATTAATTACTGTTAATTTCAATATGGGCTTACCAAACTGCAATTCTAAGGAATAATACTATTCAAACAGTTGGATACCTACTAAACAAACACACCCTAAATCTTAACCCAAACTCAAATTTAAATCCAAATCCTAATCCTAAACCCGCCTACAAACCAAACGGGCTATATTCAAGTTGTTATCACATGGTCAAACCGACTCAACATTCCAACACAGTAGCATGAAAAGCGACTAGTCGGCAAACATTACAAAAAACATAAATTTTTACAACTTCTTAATTTTTCGTAAGACATGATTCATCCGTTATAGTGAGAACAATATGGAAACATGATAATCAACATTATTCGTTTTACGAAATAAACACCATTAAATTTTATTACTACGAGCGCTGGGTATGGTAACGCAGCACCCCGCGTTACACCTACGTGGCGGTGGCGTTACCATACCGGCAACCTGCGCTGGGCCACGGCGTTGATCTCGGCGTCGAGCCACCAACGCGCGTTGGTGTGTATTTTCTTTTCTTTTTTTTGTTTTTTTTTAAAAGTGAATGTTTGTGTGTGTTTTTGTGTGTGTGTGTAAAGTGTGTGTATGTGTGTGTTTTTGTGTGTGACACAGAGAAGAAGAAAGAAAGATATAGAGAAGAAAAGAGGTAGAAGAAAGGAGGTAGGGCCACCTATTTTTTTATACATTTATTTTTTGTTTTTATTTGTTTAATTATAATTTGTATGTTTTTTAAATAATTAAATACTATTTTAGTTAAAAATAGAAAAAAAAATTGGAAAAAAGTAATATTGGTGGGTCTCAAAAATGGTGTTAATTGTGTTATAATTACTTGAGTTTTTTGAGTGTTGGTATTATGGTGTTAAAGCTGATGTGACGCTGATGTGTCGTTAATGGTGTTACCATACCTTGTGCTCTTATCGATTAGTAATCACCAGAAGATCCCATATGTTTTGTTGATGCTTTTGGATCTCCTCGTTAATTAAGGGACAAAATATTTTTTTCACGTTAGGCTATACTAAAAGTTCCATAAGGCCATAAGGGTATGTGATTATGATACTTTTGATCAATGAACTAAAGCTAGTGCTACCAGGGACGGAACCAGGAGGTCACGAGACACCTTTGGATTTTTTCAATCTAGTGTTAATTTAACATCGATTTTTCCTAAATGCGTCATAAATGCACCCGGTCAATCGAAATGTGTTTTTAGTGTTAGGGTTCAAAATAATTTGTGCACCCGGTCATTTTCGGTTGTGATTCTGCCCCTGAGTTCTACATATGTTTGAGTCAGGCATACTAGTCCGTCTATATTAAGGGAGTCTTTCATGTCCTCCGAATGTGGAAAGTTTAAGAAATATAGGTAAACGATTACACAAGAAAGGACCACAAGATGACAACTTAGAATTAAGTAGTGACTCTAGCTCTAAAAGTGATTCAAGAAGCTATAAAAGGAGTTCATCATGTAAAGTTGTAATCAGAAACATTAAATACATTAATCAACCAAGCTCTTGATAGACGAGGTGAAAATAAACATGAAGAAGACATGATAACACTAAAATTGTAGTATGTGCCGTTGTAGAGAGTTTGGTGGTCTTTTGTGATGACATTGACTCGAAGGATTTTGGTTGTGACTTTTTATGGAAGATACAAAAACGTATAAAATCGGTTCAAGTATAAAAAAAACGTTAAAGAAGTATAAAAAAACGTACGTACAAAAAACGTTAAAAACGTATAAATAAAATCATTTCTAAATAAATAAAAAACATTTTTTTTTCTAAATGCGTTTGCATTCTTTCGAACACCTCATATGCATATGTACAAAATTCAAGCCCTCAATGAATCTAAACATGTATTACACGTATAGTTTTTTATCAATGGTTAATACTTAAACCAAATTTAATATCCCATATTCTAGAATCATTAATTAAGTGCACTTGTCTTCATTTCAAGCTACAATATGATATCTGAAGCAGAAATAGGTTCGTGGTTTTTTTTAAAAGAAATAGATCATCCGGAGATTGAATGTTACAAAGTGAATTCAGTATATATGCTTAAATTTTAAAAATGGTTGAAATAGAAAACATGTAATTTAATGAAGGACGATAAATTAGTGATGTTATTGGTGATATGATTAGTGACATAATTATGTGATGGAGGGAGATTCAAAAAGATTTTGTTTTATTATATATATATAGAATAGATATAGATAAATGTTAAAAAAGTGGTTCAAGTATAAATAAACGTTAAGTTGTATAAGAAAACATACGTACAAAAAATGTATAAATATTATAAATAAACTTAAAAAAATGTTAAAAACGTATAAAAAACATATCAAAAAAACGTTGAAAAAACATATAAATAAAAAAATAAAAAACTAACGAATGAACCAAATCCGTAGTATCTAACAAACCATAGGGACCATTTACGAAACACCTATGAGGGTAGTTTGGTCATTTCAGTCTTTCAAACAGTCAAACTAACGGAAAAATCGGTCAAAGGACCAAACCTGATACGGGTCAAAACCACAGGGAGAGGATCCGTTAAAAATAGTTTCTAGAGACCAATTTCGTTAAACCCGACAAGCCACAGGGATGATTTATGCAATCAACTCAAAAAAATTGCTATCATGTGACCTAATTCCCAATTAATTTTGCATATCCAAAGAAAAAGGGTAAATTACACTGTTGATCCCCAAGGTCCACCCCATTTGGGGATTTAGTCCCCCGTTTTGAAAATCGGTGGGAATGGTCCCAGAAGTAGTCATTTTGGTGCGTGTTTGGTCTCAATGGATGAACATCGTTAAGTCGATTCGTTAGTGATGGGTATTATTGTAATTTCGCATAAAAGGTAGTATAGTGCACCGTTGGTCCCTAAGTGTAAAATTTCTTGGTGAACACATGTACACTTCCCATCACATCACCATTTAATATATTCACTATTCACTTCATTTGCACCTCTCATCCCTATCATTTTAGAAGATTATTCCCGCACGAATCATATTCCTACTCTCTCACAAATCACTCGCGCAACCCTACCCACAGTTTATTTCTTCGATCAAACCCCACATGCAATGGTGTTAGTAGACCACACGGGATGGAAGCTCCGCCGTCGACAGTGGACGGGCACCACCGAGCAACTCATCGAACAACTCGAATCGACTTATGGTAATGATTTGAAGCGCTTTTGCTCAAAGTTAATTTTTTTACAAATGTAGTGTTCTTTACTTGTTTTATTGTCGATTTATGAAGTTAGGGTTTGATTTTGATTTTCAGATAATGCACCCAATATGTTTTCGATTCGAATACATCATGGTGGAAAATTTCAAAGGTATCCAGGCCGAATGTATGTCAGTGGTCGTGTCGATATATTTGATATGGTCGATATCGATTTGTTTACTGTCGTTGCGCTGAACATGATGGTTCTTAAATTAGGTTACACAGGTGAATCTGAGCCCATGTTTTATAATTATCTTAGACCACTCACCAGTCTAGATGAAGGGTTGTATGCTTTGGCTTGCGAGGAGGATGTTCGTTGCCTGGCTACCCTTGTTAGGAGCTTTAAGTTGATTGAGGTCTATATAGAACATGGTGTTACCGTTTTAGACTCTTACCTTAGGGCACCACGGTTTAGGGCAACATTAAAAGATATTACTGATGAGCCTGCAGGTAGAATTGCATCAAACAAAACTGAAAAAATAGTGTTGTTGACCTGGCATGAGTTTAGTGAAACCACTAAGGAACCTGTTTGTGACTCTGTCACACCTAGCTCTTTGCCACAACATGATTCAAGTACCCCTTGTAAGGATTCTGTTTGTGAGTCCATTACACCTAGGTGTATGCCTGATTGTATTTTAACCCCGCCCACTGATGAGTCTGTCATCACATATACACAGTTGAGTGGTGCACATGGAGTTGACACACAAAGCCATGTTCTCCCGACAATACAATCACAGTTTAGTGACATAAACCTGAGTTTTGTCTCACAACAAGCAACTGCTAGTCAGGTCATAGATGATGTGATGAGGCAATTATCATTTGATGAAATAGAATTTGATGGAGAGGCAGGCTTTGCTGATTTTGCGGGGAGTAATGTGGACAGTTCAGGGTTAAGTCATGATGAGTCATTTGGAGTTGATGACTTGGACTTGAACTTAAATGAACCTGTAAACCTAAATGTTTCCCAAGTTGAAACACAATCTGAGCTCCCTGTGTCTGAGGAACCAGATGTTGGTCCTACTCAAGAACCCATTTTAGCAGAGGTTAGCACTCAAGAACCCATTGTGGCAGAGGTTAGCACTCAAGAACCAATTGTGGCAGAGGTTAGCACTGAGGCACCCATTGTGGAAGAGGTTGGAACTCAGGAATTCAGTGTTGAAGATGTTGTAATTGAAGATTATGTCAGTTCTAGGGAAGATGGGGAAGATGCTGAACAGGGTAATGGTCAGGAAGATGAATCAGCTCCTACTGATGGACAGTTCTTCTATGATGATGAAGGAATAGATATTGCATATGAAACTGAATATGATGTTCAGTCTAGTGAAGATGCAGGTACAGATGATGATGATGATGTAAATGAAGATTATTTAGTAGATGAAGAGAATGAGATTCTAGAGCCTGATGTTGATGTCCATGTGTTTGGTATTAGCATGGATCTTCCTTTTGACAACATTGGTATCACTAATCTAGTACCGGATGATGTTTTAGAAGGAGATGACGTGGATGTTGTCAATGCGGATGGTTTCGACAGTGACCTTGTGTTAGGATTTCATTTTACGTGACGACATTACGAAATTATCATAGTTTACCATACCACCATACGTAGGGACTAGAGTTGTCAACTTAGCATTCTTATGTATTAGATGGTGGTATAAATACCCCTCCATTGCTTCCATGGAGGGGTGAGACACTTGTAATATTTCACTTTTCATATTATTACACACACGTTTATTTCTCCCTCTACTCTCTCTCTCTCTCTAAACATAACTACCATATGCTTTGATTCACCAAGACCACCGGATCAACGATTCTTTTATATTTGACAATTGGTATTAAGAGCCATGGTTACACTTTTGGGTCGAGTTTTTCTTTTGTGTCCGGTTGGTCTCAAATTTTTTCAAATCTGTCACAGTTTGTGGTTTTGAGTTGTGTTGTCTCGTGATGTCAGCTTATTGATAGCTTGTTACAGCTTATTTTCGTCAGCCTATCTGGTGGATAAAGCCATGGTCTTTTGTTGTTCATTGGGTGTTAATCATAAGTCTATTTCGTCCTTATTATTGGCTTATTTTGAGCTTATTCCGTCCTTATTTGGGCTTATCTGGTAGCTTGTTTCATTATCCATCTGCTTATTTTTGAAGCTTATTATGTCTGGTTTTTTAACTGATTTTGTAAAAAAACTCAGATCTAAAATTTTATGAAAGAGAGGCAGGAAAACACAGATCCAAAAATTCTGGATCTGGATTTTGTTTTTTGTGGACCACTAAAAGTAACAGGTAGCGAGTTGGGAAAAACCAGTAGCGAGTTGAAAAAGCTATATCTAGCGAGTTGAGAAGAACGGGTCTTACTAGCGAGTTGACAGGTACAAGTTGAAGACTTTTACATGGTCAAATCTAAACAAAACGCTGGCCAAATTGATTTATCAACAATTACTCTCTTATACTCCCCCCCACCCCATTACCCATAACCAACTCTAATCCTTAACTACAACACCAAATCCCCTACCACCCTCTCTTACCCCACCCCCCCCCCCACCCACACCACCCCCCACCAACAAAGATAACACTCACTCCCACAAATCCATAGACAATCTCACTCACTCACACCATACCCCCCCCAAAAAACCACATCAAAAACAAACTCACACCCCACACCCAAACACCTTCAAACACACCACACTCACCCACCCTAGACCCACCACCACCCACCCCCCCTCCACCCCCCCCACCATCAAACCCACCCCCCCCAACATATATATATATATATCCAACTCCAAATACTACACTACACAAAACACCAAATAGAGACCTACTCCTCACTTATACTTATCAACAACACAAAAGCTCACATACTCAAATCCCCCCCCCCCCACCCCACCCCCCCCCACCACATATCAACCCCCCCCCTCCCCATCTTACACCAACCAAAAAACCTTAGATTAGACTCCACCATATAAGAAAACAGTAGTCATACCACGCTCACTCTCCCTCCACCCACCCCACTCATACCCCACTCTCACTCACTCACAAAAATCTCACCCCCACCACATCCTACCCCCCCCCATAAAAAATAATAACATATAATCCATAACCACACTCACCCCTCCCCTCCCCCACACCCAATAACCCAATGTGGCTACCTCACTTTGATATATAATTCCAAAAAACTCAGATATATAGATATACTACTCATATTCATAAATTCTATAGTCGATCCTCAACCCCATGCTCTACACCTACAATCACCCACCCATAAACCCACACAAAAACCAGCTTAAAACTCTCTCTCTATCGCGACACTTAAAGGAATTATACAAATAGAAGATAGAGACAGAATAGTAGATCCAGGCTGTGAGTATAATAATTGTGTCCTACTTAATGATCTATATCCACCCCCCTCTCATTACACCCACCAATAACCAACACCACCCTACCAATTAAAACTTATAATGTAGTAATACTCTTCGGCCTCCATAGATATATATATATAACCCCCTCCCCTGTCATCTATATACACACATCGATCACTCTACTACCCAACCATAATACCCATAGTATCTATTCACCAGACGCAAGTACCCTATAACACAATGAGTGTGTGAAACTGTTGCAGCGTATCAACTATTGTAGTCCACCCATTACAGGACTGTCCCCACCTACCATACAATACTCTCCTATCCCTCTACTCCCCTCTCATGTCACGAAGACAGTCTAGTCAGTATGTACTGAAACCTACATCATAGATCAAATCTAAACAAAACGCTGGCCAAATTGATTATTGGTAGCGAGTTGCTAGAACCCAAATCCAAACTGAGTCAACTCGGTCATTACCGAGTTGACCCGGGTCGAATCTACTAAGTCTGCCATACCAGTCATTAACGAGTCGGTCCAAATGAAAAACAAAAATGATATGAAGACTCAAGAAGGACTGACTCAAGAAAGACTATACACAACAACACAAACCCATATCAAATCAAACCAACAACATCAACAATTACAACGACAGCCTCTACATCACAACTAATCCAAATCCACTAACCTAATTATTATAACCCATCGTCACAACTCACAACTCCATCTCCAACAACAGCCACGACTCATTTAACCCATCGTCACAGTATCCTCTCAAACAAATACAAGACTATACCTAATCCCTTCGTCACAAACTGTTTCCCACAACATCATCACAATTCTCTCCAAGACTCGAAACTGAACTTAATTGAAAAGAAAAATGATCTCAGAATCGCTCAACCATAGATACAAATCTTTTAATATTTTTTGGTTTGAACTATAATCATCACAGATCTATAAAAAGCATAGCTTTTTCTTTTATGTCCGAATTTAAAGAGAGAATGGTAACAAACTTGTTACATTCAATCTTTATTTCGTTTTGCATAACATAAACACAACAACAAGTCAAACAACCTACCCGAGACCTCATAAAGATCTTGAAGACGTGATTTGGTGGTTCGTGGCAAACTTCGAGTAAACATATGAAGACTTGAAGCTCTTTGGTTCGGTCCTTGCTACGAGGAGGTCTTTTAAATTTTTTTAAATCTGATTCGGTTAACAGATTTCAAGAACAAAAGAGGTGTTTGTGTGTCGATTTTATGATGGATAAAGTTATGACTCTAGTAGGATCTGGAAGTGTATAGGAAACAATTGATTTGTGGATGTGTTATCTTGATTGAGGATATAGGATCTGGCAATTCATTCTTGGGAGAAAAAAAATTGAGGTGGTGGTGTGATGTTTGTGATTAGGGTTGTTATGACCTAACAATTAGGGATTGTGAATTATATATCCCAAGTTTTATAACTAAATTAGGCCGGGTATGTTTGGGTACTTATATGGGCCTTGGTAGTTTTTTCGATTGTTGACAATGATAAAATGGGCCAATTGCTAAATGTTTTGTTGGGACGTATGTGTTCATTTTAAATGTGTTGGAAACTCATGGTGACATACTACCAGAAACCTGGCTACTTTAGTTTAGCAAAAGTGGGGTAGAGGTGAACGAGTACAACAAATTTTATGCATCTACTCCAAACTTTTGAGTTAGAATTGGGTTAATAATTATAGAGTTATCAGATCTCATAAAATTTGGTTTATGGTTACATTGGGTTTAAAAGTGACAAAGTGACTAGATCAATTTTTCAAGACCGGGATCAATCTTTTATGAAGAATCATGGAACTTAAATTTTAATGGCAAGAATTGATATAATTTTTCTAAGTGACTACGGGGTTGATCGAGTATCACTTATTTGTGATTAAAGTTGGATTTCACGAAGGCGTATACTTATTTTATCTTGAAGTCGGGGTTGGTTGGATGCATGACTCTCAATGATAACTTGCTCGTGCTTAAGATTTAAGTTGAAGACTTGATTTATCTAGTTTCCAGAAGTCGGGGTGGATGGTTGAAGACCTGGATAACTATCACTTAAAGGAGTTACGTTGTAGTACTCAGTGTCACACGCTGAAGACGTTGTGGATAATCGCAAGAGGTGATGAAAGTCTCATACTTTGTCTAGTCAGTATTGAGTACTTAGAGATTTGCTTGGAGCACAAATTCTCTACATCGTTCTTCCAACATTTGTGCAAGCTTAAGTCACAAGAACGGGGAATTCTACTTCAGTTTCAAGTTTGATATATCAAGTTTACTCCATCAGTGGTCACTGCATATAGCCTACAAAGGGGTCGGTAATGATAGTCAGAGAGAGGTTATGAGTAGAGATTTGATCAGCAGTTGATTCTTACGGAACAGATGTGAACTAATTTATTCTTCTCACAAGATTTCAAGTATATGTGTGTACAATGTTTTACTGATTCTGAGGTATCAAAACCAGCAAGGGGGAAGGAGGCATACATCTGAACGTACAACGAGTACACGTGATGAACTTCGTGTCTTTTTCTTAATTGAGGTCATTCCGGGAAGACTAACGTTATAACCGCAGAGAAAATCTGTGTTTTAACTTGTGGTTTTTCGTGTATTATTCCAACTACATGGGGGAAGAGATGTAAGAAATAGTTTTTGATGACAAAAGAGGCACACAATGGTATGATGATTCCTCCAGATAGTCAGTATCCTGCAGGAAGAAATGAGTTCATCCAGGACTTAGTTGACTTTGGTGTTTTCATTTTGGCTACTTGGAGGGTTTAATTGTCACATCCGAGACTTAGCTAACCTTGGGTGTTATGAATGCGCACGTCTGAGGCTTAATTGACTTTGATGCTACGATTTTGACTTCATAAATAGGATAGAGTGTGTACTTTGGGTTTTTGGGCTTCATACAATAAGACTGGTTGCATCTCTTTATCTACATGGGGGAAGAGATATCTTGATACTTTTGGTATGCATTACTTGAACTTCTAGGGGGAAGAGTTATGAGAAGATTTATTCAAGCGTGATAAGATACGTTGCTGATCCAGTTAATGATCCCCCAAACAAATAATCACTAAGCTTATTATTAATGAAGTAGTAACATTTGATGTGGGTATCCTACTAATTTCGCTGTGCACATAATCATTCTAAGCTTGAAAGAAAGATTTGAAACTGCTCAAAAGAGGATTGCTTGTTTGGGGGGAAGCTATTAAAGCTTCAAAATGAATAATATGTAGCATGGATTAGGAGAAAGCTAATTCAGAAGCTTCTCCTTAACCAGAAGTGTATGGGTTGCTTAGTTCGTGCTATTACAGTATTTCTCCTACAAGGTACTATAAAGATGATTCATGGTGGAGTGCAGACTTGAAGTCAAATGAAAGTGCAGACTATAGAAGTCAAATAGGAAAAAGAGCAGATTTCTTATCGATAACAACTCGAACGCATGACCAGCAAGTGCAAAGATAAAATGATAAGTTTTCAAGAACATGCAGCTAATTCAGAAAACTTCGAATGCCAAGACGAGTATGAAGAAGGTTGGAGCATTCACAGAAGATCAAAAAGGCCTTGAATACAATCATCAGCATTTGAAGTTTCTGTGATAGCTGCATGTTCTTGAATCATTATGTTACTTGTTGAAAATATGTAAGTAATTAATGTAATATATCGGTCCTGGGGAAGCTTGTTAGATTTCATTTTTTGTGACGACATTACGGATTTTACCATAGTTTCCCAATATCACCATACGTAGGGACTTCTAGCGTTGTCAAATCTTAGCATTTTTACAGTCATTATGGTGGTATCAATTACCCCTTTATTGCTTTCATGGATGAGTGTGACTATCTGTGTACTCTTTAGTATTCATATTCTTACACACATATTTGTATTTTCCTCTTTACTCTTCTCTCTACCTATGACACCCTTCCCGACTAATCTGGTTTGACCCCTTCCCACCCCCCCCCCCCCCCACCCCCCCCCCCCCACGACCCCACCCATCCTCCCTGGCCCCCCCCCCTCCTCCACCCCCAAACCTGTTTCTCCTTCTATATATGCAATGCCCTTGTTCACCTGCATGCCCCCAACGACACCCAACCGCCACCCCCAACCCCCCCCCCCTCACCTACCCACCCGCCCCCGCGATAGGTTAGCATAATTTGAGGGGAAGGAATGGAAGGTGTCTATAAACTGCTCGCTTGTAGTGGATAGTACTCATTTTACATGGCAGCAAATTTACACTACTCCAAAAGAGGTTTACAGGACAGCGTCTATCTGCCTTCCATTGAAAGCAGAGAGGACTTTGAAGTTGTATAGAGATGATTAGTGTCAGGATAGATGAGCACGCTGTGACTAAGAACAAGTGCATTGCTCATGTTACCAATGTCACAAGGGATACTGGGACCAACTGGCCAAATAGGTGAAAAAGTGGAGGCTTTGCCCTAGTGTGCATTGCAGTCTGGCATCCCAAACCCCCATCTGGCGACAAGAAAACCGTAAGAAGTAAATAATGTGCGGTACTTTGTGAGGTACACTATTTGTCTGCTGATCAGTTAATGCGTCTTTACTGCTTCTACTTTTTTAGTATGTTGTACTAATGAATAAGTATCTCTGTCCTGTGGGTCTTGTTATGCTGGGAAAAAGATATGGATAAGTAAGTTTTCACACAAAGTAATTTGGCTGGTGTGTAGAATTGCAAGGCAAATTTTGGGTTACCACAGTTACAATTAGCTCTTTATCAATCAACCCTTGAAATTCCAAACACTGTTGTTTTGCAGTTTCTTTTCAGATCTCATAAATCTTATCGAAGTTATAAAGGAATATAAGGGTTTGAAACATATGTTTTGTCATGGTTAAGTCGGAATTCTTAATTCCATCGGTTTGCGTATAAGTACGTCTGGGTAAGAGCTATCGTATTCTCTGAAAAAATGACCGAGCTGTGTATATCCTCATTAAGGGGTTTCAAATTTGAGTCTGATGAAGGTTGCATTGAACTATCTCTCATTGAGCTCAGAAAGTTTTCAGAATAGCTCTTATCGCCTAAAAGTCGTTTTGAGAATTTGGTATGATATGGAGATGTAGGATGGAGACGCATGGGTTGCAGTGTTATGCTTAAAGTTGTTCTTTGTGGAATGCATTTCAGAGGACCATATGTGTTGAAGTGTGTAAGTATGCTACCAACCGTAAATATCAACTGTCGTTTCTGTGATTTGCAATTGAATAGATAAAAGAAATAGGCACGGACTCCACTTCTTTGCCGTAACTATGGGATTGGTTTCATGAGATAAATCGTTTTTTTGTGACTAGCTATAATTATAAATCTGGTCGCTCTTAGCAGCTTCTTGCAGAAAGCGATTGCCTCTGTGTTGCTTGTTTAGGACTGCCGAACCTTCTGCATACCCCCCATGACACGGCGGCCATTGCTAGGCCAAGTATTGGTAGCGGTTAGGACTGGATTCAAACACTGGGATTTACTCCCCATGTGGGGGGACTCATGCGTTGGGTTGAACGCAGAAACTAAGGTCATGGTATGCTGGTTCTTCAGGATGCGATGTTTTTTGGGTGATTGACATATGATCTGCATCCCAATTCAAGTATTTCACATTCATCTTAATGTGGAATAGACTACAAAGGTTAGTCCTTATTGCATTTTGACTAGTTGATATTCGCTTAAATTATGAATTATATAACAATTTTCCTGAATTATCTGAATTTTTGTAACTGATAATACATTGAGTTGGTTTGTTTGGGAGCATTAAAATTGGGTTTTAGAGCCTGCAGAAGAGATCTGTTAGGCTTAGATGGTGCTTTCATGAAGGGGCCATTTCCAGGCCAAGTATTGGTAGCGGTTGGACTGGATTCAAACAATGGAATTTACCCATTGGCCTATGCGTTGGTTGAAGCTGAAAGTAAGAGTTCATGGTGCTGGTTCTTGCAGTGTTTGGGTGATGACATAGATCTGCATCCCAATTCAAATTTCACATTCATCAGTGATAGACAAAAGGTTAGTATTATGCTTGACTAGTTGAATTCTTAATTACTGAATTATATGAATTTGTAACTGATTAATGAATTGGTTCATGCAGGGTATCATTCCGGCCATTAAAACTGTTTACCCAAGTGCAGAACACAGATATTGCTTGCGACACATACATGAAAACATGAAGCAGGGATGGTGTGGACAAGCATACAAGGATTTGTTGTGGAGAGCTGCATCTGCTACAAATGTTAGGGATTTTGAAAAGTGTATGTTGGAACTTAAGACGATGAATCCTAAGGCACATGAATGGTTGAACAAGATACCAGCAGAACATTGGGCTAGATCTCATTTTTCAGGTAACACATAAATGCTGGGACTAACCGTGTAATTTTCTTAATGCCATCACAGTTTTTACTGCTTTCATATTTATGAGTATTAGGTATAGTTGTATAGCATTAAATGATATTGTATTTTTTGATTTGTAGGTAGAGCCAAATCTGATTTATTGCTCAACAACATCTGTGAGGTCTTTAATGGTAAAATAGTTGGAGGTAGGGACAAGCCAGTGATCACACTTTTAGAGTACATCAGGGAGTATTGCATGAAGAGAATTGTGAATGTACAAGGTGTGATTGATAAATGTACTGGTCCTTTGACCCCTACTGCAACCAGAATCATGGAATCCATCAAGAAAGAAGCTCATTTGATGAAGGTGCAATGGAATGGAGCAAATAAGTATCAAGTTTCAGGTTCACTTGGTGATCAATGTGTTGTGGATGTAGTGAGTATGACATGTTCATGTAGGAAATGGGAATTGACAAGGATTCCTTGTAAGCATGTTGTTGCAGCTTGTTGGAATATGGCTCTGAATGACCGGGCGGCACCACCCCCAGAAACTTGGGTAAATCCTTGTTATTGGTTGAGTACATGGAAGGAAACATACTCTCACAAGATACAACCAATTTTTGGGACCAAGTACTGGGAGAAGTCCACATGTCCAATAACACTTTTGCCACTTAAGCATCATGTCCAGGTAGGCCGACCAAAGAAGAAAAGAAAGAGGTCCAAACATGAGGATGAACCTTTTTTGAAAGATGGTAAATTGAGCAGGAAAGGAAGAACCATTACATGTCAATCATGCGGAAACATTGGACACAATAAGGAAACATGTAAAGGACAAGGTCGAAAGGTAACAACAAGTAGTTATTTCAGCTTCAAGCTATAAGTGTGTCTTTGATCTAAACATCATCAAACAGGTTATGAGGATTTTTGTTTTATTTTTCAATTTTTTTGATGTAGGTGGCAACAATGCAGAAGGCAGTGGTAGTGCATCTAGGCAAGCACAACAAATAGAACCTGCAGTTGGTCAAGATGGTTCAGGTGGATCAGGTGCTGGTGCTGTTATAGGTTTATCTACTGCTGCTGGTGAAGGTGGTGCAGGTGATCCAGGTGGTGCAGGTGTTGCCAGTCAAGGTTCATCCCATACTAGATGGACAAGAAGAAGAGTACAAACATAAAGAATTAGTCCACAAAAAAGAACTCCCACTCAACCTCCAAGTCAACCTTCTACCAGTTCTTAAGTGCCAGTGAGTCAAACAAAGAATGCAGATGGAAGAGAAATGGGTGATGGTGTACCGACACAGTCAAGTGCAGCAGGTGGTGCAAGTGAATGGTCTTTTCTGTAATTCCAAAAACTAATCTGTTTCAGGAGAGTGTATGTCTGTAATTCAAGTCTACATAAGTGGCAAACATCAAAGTCTATATCTGTGGCAACTGTCTAAGTCCTTTTAGAGGCAAACATAAAAGTCCACTTAGGTGGCAAATGGATAATTGCACTTGTTTAGGACTGATTTAAGCTGTTTGTGACCTATTTAACTTATTTTGGAAATGGATAATTGCACTTGTTTAGGACTGATAATTGCACTTGTTTAGGACTGATTTAAGCTGTTTGGGTCCCTTAAATAACATGAATGTCTGTTCGTACATGTGTTACTACGTTTCCATATCCTTGAATTGCAGATAATCAAAGTCATAATATAGTTGCTAAAGCATGTTAGTAATCACAAGAGTTTATACACACTTTTCCCTAGATTTATAATCGTTTTAACCCGTTTTGTCTCCTATGTTAATAACAATGATTGTTATATGTTTACACGTGTAACTACCGTTTTGTATTTCCATTGGTGGACACTAATGGCTAGTCTTTGGCGGGAAAAATCTCTTGGCGAGAAAATGAAGAAGTGTGGTTTTCCTTACACGATTAGTCCTTGAGACCCAAATTACACACCATTAGACCGTCAAACCCAGATACACCATTGTACCCCCAAACATAAGTATTTAAATTGATATCAGATTTACCATTCTTACACACTGTATTTCTCCCTCTGATTCTCACCCAGCAATCTTAATAACTTAAAACATGTCAGCAATAAGTGATAACGGTAAATTTCCCATGGTCGACGAAGAAGAAGTGACTTCTAACAAATTAGCACCGATGGCTGAAGAAATGATCATGTTAATTGAGGTTCTTAAAATAAACTGTATTTCACCCTCTGATTCTTACCCCCCAGTCATAATAACTAAAAACATGTCGGCAGTAATTGATAACCGTAAGTTTATGATGGTCGACGAAGAAGACTTGATTTTTAAGAAAATTTCACCAATGGCTGAAGAAATCCTAGAAATGTTACGCGTTTGTGTTGCCAAAAAAAGGTGAGTGACTTGGTTTGGTACAATGAAGAAATAAGGGAACAGGTAGAAAAGCTTGCTGATGTTTGGAGAACAACAGTTTCCTATTTTGTCGAAAAGGCGGTGAAAAAAATCAAGATAGAGGAATGATGTTGGGTGTTTTATTTTGTAAGTATTCGTTTGTTCGTAGTTTGTGTTGAAGTTACATGTTTAACTTTTAGTAGACCGCTAGATCTTGTTATGTCATGTGTATCCAGATGATGAATGATGTCCGTGTTTGTTTTCTAAGTTGTTTTTTGTTCAGTAACTTTTGTTTGTTTTTTATGTTGGTGTTTGTTTTCTTATACAACAATTCAAAGAAAGATATTTGAGTTAGTAAGACATGACAAAGTCAACAAATACTCTTTGCAATATTCAGAACAGAGCATACAAACTATGCAGACCCACCATCCTTATGGAATACTTTGACCATATTTTTCTTTGTAATGTTACAGATAATGAGATTTGATTGCTTTAGGAGAAAAGGACGGAAACATTATGAAGTATCAAAGCCATTCCTACGGTAAAACGCCTTTGCAAACTCTCTCCTCCTGTAGCACTGTGTAAGAATAGTACCACGGTAGATTGTACCAAAAGTCTTTGAGTGTTACTGTAGATTCGCCCAGCGCATTCGGTAGCACAAGACTTTGATAACTGCAACAATTACTCAAGTTTATCATTCATGAGAATTTCTATCAACATCTCAAAACAACCCCTCACGATCCCTCCATCAACATCATCAAGGTCAATTATCTCGCTAACCATGACGCACGCGTAAAATCGTCACCACCTCGCCACATCCCAATAACTTTTCTAATATACGTCTTGATGTAGACATTATCAGATTCCTCCCCTTCCCGTGTATCAACTAATTTTATAGATACATGGCCTTTCTTGAACAATACCAGCAGGACCTGGTAATATCCTAATGCTTCACAACACAATATATCAACTTGATTGTTTTTGAGAGATGAAAAACAAGGTTGGAGGTGGTGATTCTCAGGGACTATGTGAGTGTTGTATGGTGTGACAGATGACGGGGGTTAGAGAAGATCGGAATAGTATTATATCAAAGCCTTCTTCCCATTCATGATATTGGTGGAGAATTCATGTTTTAGTGGAAGACCTGCGATACAATTTACTTTGTTTAACAGATTAACACTATCCTTAAATAGGATATGTAATTGTAAAACTATGTTTGACTTTTTTTTTTGCAACCAATTCACTTGCACTGTTCACTAAACTGATATAGGGTGATCTTTGAAATTGGTCCCTGACAATTAAATAATGGTTTTTCAATTTTCAACATGCAAACTAGAAGGTAATACACTTCCACTCACTCGTTTATTATCTATGAATTTGATCCCTGGGAGTTTTAAGGTTTTCTCAACTCTGCAATAGTACACACAAATTCCACCTTCTAATATTTTAGAAGAAGAAGCCCTTTCTCCTTTTCTTCCCCATCAAACTTTCTCCATTTCTCTTTGTTTAAACACTTATCCCCGCCTTTTTCTTATTTTTATTCTATAAACATAACAACCCCGATCCCATAAATAGAGAAAAAAACCCACCACTAAATCAACATGCCATTTTGCATCTAAATATTTACACTTTCCTAGTAATACCCCCAAATGGGAATCGCAACGAAATATGAGGGTCTTGGGATGGTACATCATAGATCAATAACACTAAGATACTCTAAAGAACGACAAAAGTCGTTTAAAACCTATACAGTTGGATTTAGCAAAGTGTTTGATACAAAAGCTTGAAGCTTTACTTGTTCAAAATACAAAATACAAGATTTTAGTTCATAAAAATTTATCTCAAAATATAATGCAACCAAATCTTTAGCATGTGACATCCAAAATATATAAGCACCAATGTATCCCTTGTACCCCGTGCCTTATTGACCTCCTGAAAAACATTGCTTTAAAACGTCAATATATTGTTGAGTAAATTCATAGGTTTGTAAATGTATAATTTAGGACCGCAAGATTTCCCCATGATCATGCAACGAATGCAAACATCATAAAATGTAATTACGTTTTCCTAAGCTCATTACACTGAAGCTCGACATGTATAAAATGCAATATAAACTGGCAACATTGCCCGTGATGATGTGTTCTAACCCGCAACATCTCATGTCCGACATGGTATACGTTTGTTTGTCCAATGATAGCTAATCACCCGAACGGGGATGTCAATCCCAAAAAGATCTATTTATAACATTCACGCTCACAACAGTAATTGACAGTTCATGATTATGGGCTCAGATGGGTTATCGCTACTTAGGCAAACACGTAATCAAGTAAAATGTACACTTGCGTCCCACATATGTAAACATGCAATGTTTTCTCACCCCCAAAAATGTAAATCATTATAATGTAGAACTAAAACGTGGGGCTATGAACTCACCTTGAGTGAATTGAACAATCAACAATGTATATCACAACAGATAATGCGTCACGATAATGACCGAATGCAACCTAATCAAGTATAGGTCGTATAAGTACTAAGCACTTTGAATAACTACTACCATATATAATTCTATATAGCTACATCACCATCTAATCGTGTTTGTGAAATCATATTTATAAAGTTAAAACGTTTATAAATATCTCAATAGTAAAAACGACGCAATTTCTTCGTTTTAAGCCCGTTTGGTATGTTTCTTACGTCCACGCTTTCGTATTAAGATGAGTTATCAAAATATTACATTTTCATATTTTTAAACCTACTGGTGAACAGTACTTTTTACTGTTCATGACAGTTATAAACTTATTTTTATAACTTTAATTAACGTAAAACCCGTAAATGTCGTATTTTATTCGTTTTAACTCCGTTTTTAGTGATTCTTTCGAGTACGTCTTCGTAATTAAAAGTTTTATCAAATAAATGATGTTTTCAAAATGTTCATGTCTGAGATGAACAGTAACTTTTATAAATTTATTTTTATAAAAGTATTTATTGTCGTAAACTCGCGTAATTCATAACTCCTTCGTTATTAATCGTAAAATTAGGATTCTTATTGTTTTGAAATCCTAAAATTATATACTAACTGATAAAATATGTTTATATTTTCATTAGATGTGAATAGTAATTGGTTTTTATAAAATTTATTTTATAAACGCGTTTAATTAACGTATAACTTAAAATTAGCGTATCTCCTTCGTTATAAATCGGTTTTTCGAGTTCTCTACATGCCCACGATCCTTGTGACATGTAGTATTTTATAAAAATATAAAATAAATAAGTTAAATTTCGAATTCTAACAGTAGGTTTTGAAGTTTTTCATAAAAACATGTTTAAGCTTGTTTTTATAACTTTTTAGTTTAACCACTTTGTTACAAGTCCTTTATAACCATTTATATCACATGTATTACATCTTTAGGGTCTCTAGTCCACGATTAGTCCATAAATTGTCCAAGAATCACAAGATCTATAAGTTTACGTACTCATTTGTTCATGAACTTTTATATATTTACTTTTTAGGTATCTTGTTTTTATATATATTTTATACATAAACCACACATGTACAATACTTATACATATATTATAACATGATATCAACATTCATATGTCATATGTAAAAGTTTACCAAAACATAAACAAGTGTAAAAATCCATTTTTATAAGTAAATAAGTCCTTAGATGGTGATTAACTACATAAACATCATATATGCATAAAATCACAAAAGTAAAGAGATTAAGGTTTTTAGGTAACCTTAATATGATGTTTGGTGATGAACAACAAGATTTAAACCGTTGTTTAGCAAACAAACTCTAGCTTTCAACACTTGAAAACCCTAAAACCAAATGAAACCATAATCTTGCTTTTCCTTTGCTTAACACTTATAAACCCTAAACCAAACCTTCTAATCACCTTGGGACATCTTAGATATGTTGTAGGAATACTTGTATGTGTAACACCCCTAAATTGGGTCGCAGCGGAATAATGTATCCGGGAGCGTTACTTCATAGATCAATAACACAAGATATGAGAACGACCTATAAAAGAGTCATTTGAAATACGATACATTGGATTTATTCGTTTGTAAAACATCTCGTTGATTTTCTGAAATCAAATAATAGTTTGTCCTATTAATTGCATCACCATGAAAAAACTTGATGTAAAGACTCCAAGCTACATCAAATAATCCAAAGCATCTAATTCACTTAGAAAAACATTGCTTAAAAACGTCCAACATAAAGTTGGTGAGTTCATAGGTTTCTGTAAATATTAAACGTTAGTTCAATAAACGGTATCTGCCCACTTGTATTATTACATGTATATAAAAAACGTTTAGTGACTACTGGCTCCTACAGATCATAAATAATTGTGTGACCATTTAAATGCCTTAAACGTCTTTCAAAATGTCGCATGATTTTAGAAATCAACTAGCTGTAAAATATGCCTTCTTACGGACCATTTCTATCCCCAAATAGCCCAAAATGTACGTATCATAAGTTGGTCACAAAATATCCAAAGTATGTATTGCCACTTTATTCAAGTTGTATAAAACCATGTTTTCCATTACTCTAGTTATGAACTGTGACGTAGACTTGTATGTATGCCACTTTATTCAAGGCACAGTAAGAGTGTACCCATCGTAGGTGTTCCCTCCAAGAACACCCGGGCATTAATGAAAAATAATATGTACCCATCATGGGTGTTCCCTCCAAGAACACCCGGGCAGTAATAAAAATAATATGTTCCCCTCATGGGTGTTCCCTCCAAGAACACCGGCCAGTAGTATGTCGTAATGATTGTTGGGCCCGCTGGCCGGGCATATCCAATCTCATCCGACATGGTATAACGTTCGTTTCCAGTGATAGCTAGTCACCGAACGGGGATTGTCAATCCCAAATAGATCATTCTGAACATTCGCCGTCACCCTACAAGTGATTTACAGTTCTTGCAACACCTATAGCTAATCCGTAATCATAAAAGAATAGTATGGTTTACGTTCCAAAATTAAACCAAGTATTCGTATCTCCTGCGAGATATATAAAGGAGTATGTAAACCAAAAACAGGTAATCAAACCACGTAAATGCATTTATTGAAATGCATGTTCTCACCCTAAAAATATATGTAAAACCAGTAAAACGTGGGGCTATGAACTCACCTTAATGTTACAGAACGATTGACAGATAGGCATCTAAATGCATAACACAACGGAAGACGAAACGGCTTGATCCGAGAAGTTGCCGTTTATCTTAACGGTTAAATCCCACTAGTTTAGGATAATGAATTTAGTTACCCAATGTATGTTATACATCCAAACGTGACCGTTGATAAAAGATTTAGTTTCCGAGTGGCAGAGTTTTCTCCCAAGAATTGTCATCTAGTAGTGCCCAGTCAGTCTCCTAGCCCTCCTAGTTTTATTCCAGTCACGCCCTTCCCTCCAATTTTAGTACACCAGTCAGCCAGTCGTCAGTCAGCAGAAGGGATTTTTTTTCTCAGCTTGCTGTAGTAGTTAAGTACCCACTAAGTCAGTCATGCAGTCACAGTGGCATTCAGGGTCCCAGTTTTATCTTAGTATGACACCAGTTAACCCCAGTTACAGTTTCAGATCAAATTGTTCCGAGCTGGCATTTCAGTCAGTTTGGTTTGGTGGTGGTTTGGTAAAATACTCAACGAATATAATCAGATGGTGGATTATATAACAAAGTATGTAATATTTTCCATATATATTACCTTGAAAGATGAACATATATAATTATAGGTGAATTATTAATAACGGACCAAAAAAATTAAAGATAATATTGAAAGCTTAGTATTTACCTGAAGTAGCATATATATAAGGTGAGTACTAATTAAACAAATGGTTTGACACGTTTTAGAAGATCCACCAATTTATTAATAAATTTAACGAAGGCTTTTCTTAAACGAAAATCGTTCGTTTTAAAGTTACCAATTAAAGTAAAACGGTGTTTTCTAAAAGTCAGTACCAAGGTTTCGTTATGAATGTATTTTCTAGCTAGGATTTATAAAACATTTTATAAATTAATATTTTGTTTGGTGTCGAGTTATTATGAAATTATAATTTAAAACATCTTTAAATTATAACTTAGCCCATTTTACCGTCCTTCAAAGACGATAAGAGTTGTATCTAAAATATTTTTTGAAATTTCGCCTGCCTTCCGTTATGTGACGTTTCCCATTTTATTACAAAACCTAAACGTTTTTACTTTTCAATCAACAAATCTAGGTTGCAAAATGCTTTCGTGTTTCAATATTTATCTAGACACATTTAGTACTAATGATATTAAATATAAAGTCAAACCCCTTTTAAGCGATGAACGAAACGCCTATGTGGGCTGTTCAAAACTACAACATAAACACCCTTGTGTTTGGTGTTTCCACAAAAACCAATCGCACCCATCGGTGTGCTGCCAAAACCAAACGCAACGCTGTGGTGCATGACCTAGCAGAAACCAAACGCCCCGCTGTCCCAAACACACCCATGTTGCATTTCCTTGCCAATCCAAACACACCCCTGGGTGTTAATTCAGCAAACAAACACACCTTTATGGTGTTAACTGCCAAATCCCAAACGTCCCTATCGCGCCTGATGTCCCAAACACCCCTGTTTGGGGTTTCCTGCTATCCCAAACACCCCTTTTGGGTGTTTCCTGCTCACCCAAACACTCCTTTATGGAGTTTCTGCACAACCAAACGCATCCTTTCGGTGTTGGGCAGCCAACCAAACGCACCCCTTGTGCGATTCTGCCAAACCAAACACCCCTACTTGGTGTTATCCCTTAAACCAAACAGCCCCCTTGTGGGTTGTTTTAATACCAAACGCACCCTATGCTGGTGGAAACCAGCCAAACGCACCCTATGCTATTTATAACACAAACCACACGCACCCTTATGGCATAAAACCACACCCGACCCGGCTGTCTCGCTGCCAAAACCCGACAACCCGACCCGTTGTTTCGACAGTGCAAAACCGGACAACTCCTATATTTTATATCTTACAAACAAAACCACACCCCTTGCGTACTGCTGGTCAACCCAAACCCGTACACCCCCGCGGCTATTTGTCAAAACCCGACCCACCCTATGATGGCGGCTGCCCACCGAACCCACCCCATGGTGGCTGTTTTTATAGCCGAACCAAACCACCCTCGTGGTGGTTTTCACCACAATAAAACAAACACGCCCTTTGTGGCTGTTACACGCGAAGCAACCGCACCCTTGGTGCTATTATTAAATCCGACGCACCCTTGGTGGTAGTCGGTGGTGGCTGTGATGATGATGATTGTGGTATGATGATGATGATGACGAAAGGATGATGATGGTGGGGGTGGTGGTAGCCGGCTGTGGTGGTGACGTGGGGGTGGTGGTCGCGCGTGGTAGCGAGTGGCATAGTGGATCGGGTAGATCCGGCTATGAGGAGTATATTAGGTCTTGGCCGGAATACCCGCCGGAAAACTTTTCCGGCGGCGGCGGCATGGTGGCGACGGTGGCTGGCCGGTGGCCGGATATTTTGGGAGAGAGAGAGTTTATATTAGTGTGTGTGTATAATGGAGATGTAATGAAATGAAAAGATATATATATAAATTTTATATATATTAAAACTTTATATCAAAAGTGACAAGTTAACATAGTTTAGGCGTCTAAAGTGTATCTTCTTTTTATAGTTGTGGTAAATACGGATTCGGGGACTCTGTTTTGAATGGATAACTTAACGGACGATTCAAAATTCAAATTGCGCCATTGTTTTTCAAAGATTTTTTTTTCGATAAATGTGTATTCGCTTGGATAATATGTCATTAATAGTTATAACATTTAATAAAATATTTGTTATTTATTTTATGAACCGGTTTCGCTTCGTCCGAAATAAAAATAGATTTCAACCCGAGTATTCGCGTTATTTCAACGCTTTTAATTAAAAATGATGACTATTTATTTAATTTTTTTTTATTAAATAAATACTGATAATTAAAACAAAATTTACATTGTTTTTGTGTTGTCGCGTTCGTATATTGGTCGATAATGTTTCCGGTATGTTTTAGCCCTTTTCGGCTGTTTCCAGGTCTCGGGCAGCAAACGTAAAGAAGTTGTCAGGAATTTTTGTTTTACATCAATTACTTTAGAGTCGCATACATGAAACGTGCTTTAGAGGGTGTTCTTATAAGTCAAGCCAAGACCCTTAAAGAGTCAACGATTGAAATCGTTTTCATCAAATAATTCAAAAATTCTTCGGATGATTACAGTACCTATCCCTTAAAGAAATCTTCGTCCCGAGATTAAATTTGGGTTTATCCGCTTGTCTTTGTGACCAAGGGTAAGACTTAAGGTTGAATAAACTCGTTCTAAACAAGACGTTAGGATTACTTTCATTCGAGCAAAAATTCTGTGTTCTACACTTTCTCAATCTACCAAAAATTTTGGCTAGGTTTGTCCAGGATATTTAATCCATCAAAATAGGTATCTCAAAATATATCATTACAGATCTTATGACTAGTATAACCGCGGTATAGGAAAAGTCTCATTATAGTGAAAACCTCAAGAAGAAAGGGTAGTCGCGTGAGTATGTTTGTATAAGTCTATACATGCCCGAGGATGGAGTCTCGTTTCTACTATCTGTAATGTTCGATGATTCCGTCACGTGGTTATGTATGTAGTACCAACCTTCCTTGGCAGTATAGGATGTATCGGACTAAGTCTTCCTACTAGTGGCCGAAATGAATGTCTAACTTTTGTTTGTCGATAGGTGTTTATCTGGTTTAAGGGGAGTTGCATTACCTATTGGATAAAGTTGTATCAGTCGGGACCGCTCCAGGACCCAACAACAGCGACCATAACGTCAATACTTATAACAATGGTTATGGTGATGCAAGAATGAGGAACAGTTCGAGGGGAAAACAATATTCCCAGAATAACGTTAACAAATGGGAGGAGTCGCGGAAGAGGTTATGCGGTAGCCGGCGGTTAATGGTACTCCAGTGCTAGTTTAAGGACGACTCAACTCCAGTATAACTCAAGTGTGTAAACAAGGTTGTTAGTTCCTACGAAAGTTCGTGTGATCGCGAGGATTATCAACGACAAAGTAATAACTTAAAAAAATGTGATAAGTAGCTCCAAGTGAGGCCTTAAGTTCTGATGAGTGGCAAGACACGATATGTGTCTCTAGAACCCTTTTCACGGATTCTGATGAATTATCAGTCAGGTTATACTCGTGTCATATCGGATACCATTAAGCCCAACTCATTATAATTTCTTATTTACATAAAAGAAGCCGTTCAAATTTTATGTACAGCAAGAAATGATAAACTTATGGTTCGGGTGATTTCATAATATTTTTATTTAACTGATGAGGCCGTCCCATCTTTTAAAATAAACGATTTATAAAATCTCTACCATAATAATTCCGATAGCTAATACGCGTATTACTCTCATAACCTATAAGGTGGTTGACATGGAGATGATGTGTTCTAATGAGTATGGGACGAGTGTTAAATGTCTTCGGAGACTGGGCTGTAAAAACTACTAGGCGAGATTAACATAGTGTTCAAGATAGTTAATGAGTACTCGATTAGAGTAAATAAGATAAAGGTCATTACGAAGGAGTCAACATAACAATTATCATATAAATCCTCCTATTACAAGTCTCGCCCATACCTCAAGGACTGGGAATACTCAGATTCACACATCAATCCTATGTAACAGAATGTGACGGGTTGTGTTTACATCGCATTTATCTATCAATCCTTATAATTACATAGTACGCCCATTTAACTATGATTGTTATACTTAGATTCATTACATAAATTCCATGTAAACAGAACTGTGGAGGGTTTTTGCTTACATGCATTATCATATCAATCTATATTACAAGTCCCTCCCATACAAGACTTGTTAATACTTTAGATTCATACATGGCTCCATGAAAACAAAAATTATAACTGGTTCTCCGGTGTAATACAATATAGTATAATGCTATGAAGGAAAAAATATATACCTTAGAGACATTGTTTAAACTTGATATAGTATAAAGCTATGAAGAAAAATAATATCCTTAGAGACCATTGTTTAACTCACAATGTCTGAGAACGAAGTGAGACCATTGCGCAACTCACAATGTCCAAGAAGCAAGATGAGACCATTGTATAACTCACAATGTCTAAGAAGCAAGATGAGACCATTGTATAACTCACAATGTCTGACGAGTAGAATGAGACCATTGTGCAACCCACAATGTCTTAAAAATATTCTGATATTTATATAATAACTCTTATATAAATAAACGTACGATATACGCGAAAGGAATGCAAGCATATATATATTATATATATGTATGCCACGTAAGCACTTAATGCAGCACGTAACGTAAGCACATAAGCAAGTAGCGTGTATGCACTTTGAAAATGTTTGTTGTGATGCAATGTTTGTGAAAACGACTATAGTCTAGGGTAAAATATGCAACCTAGTTCTCTATAGCCAGTGCTCTGATACCAATCTGTAACACCCCCAAAAATACAACAATGCAGCGGAATACCACATGGGGTGCTACTTCATAATACACAGCGCTAGATACAAGAGAACGACCTCTAAATGTGTCGTTTGTAAAACAATCTCGTTGATTTAATCAAAATCTTGAATTTAATATATATTTGTCCCATAATTGCATCACAATGAAAAGCTTGAATGTATAGACTCCAATGCACTTCAAGAAATCCGAGCATATAATTTCCCTGAGAAAAACATGCTTAAAAAGGTCAACATAAAGTTGGTGAGTTCATAGGTTTCTGTAAATACAAACGTTAGTTCCAATAAATGTATCTGCCCACTGTATCATTACAGTGTCATATAAAAACGTTTAATGACTACTGTCTCCCTACAGTATCATAAAATAATTGTGTGACCATTTAAATCCTTAAATGTCCTTCCAAAATGTATGTATGATTTTTAGAAATCAATTAGCTGTAAAATATGCAAGACCATTTCTATCCCCAAATAGTCCCAAAATGTACGTGTCAAAGTTGGATCACAAATATCCAAAATATGTATTGCCACTTTATTCAAGTGTGTATAAAACCATGATTACCATTACTCTAAGTTCATGAACTGTGACGTAGACTTGTATGTATGCCACTTTATTCAAGGCATAGTAAATGTGTACCCATCGTAGGTGTTCCCTCCAAGAACACCCGGGCGTAATGAAAAATAAGAGTTTACCCAATCCATGGGGTTCCCTCCCAAGAACAACGGGCATTAATGTAATAATTATATGTACCCATCATGGGTGTTCCCTCTAAGAACACCCGGACGGGCAGTTAGTAATGATTGTTGACCCCGCAGGCGGCAATCCAATTCGTGTGATCCGACATGGTTTAACGTTTCGTTCTTGTGATAGATAGTCCACCCCGAAAGGGGATTGTACAATACCAATTGATCTATTTATAAATTCGCCGCTCACCCTCAAGCTGATTTACTGTTCAGCAACCTAAGCTAATCTTTAACTCGTTAAATGTTATAAATGCGTTTACGTTCAAAAAGTAAACCCAGTATTGTATCTCCTCGCGAGATATATAAATGAGTATGTAAACCAAACAGTTAATCAACCATGTAAATGCGTTTGTAAACATGTATGCAGACGAGTTGAAAATGAACACGTAACGAGTTTAACTCAAACACGTAATTGAATTTGTAACCAGCATGTTCTCACCCCAAAATATATGTAAAACATGTAAGACGTGGGGCTATGAACTCACCTTGATGTTTGAAGAATGATTGATAGGTAGGCATCTAATTCACATTGATGATGTAGAATGATTGACAGATAGGCATCCAATATGCACAATACGAACGGAAAACGAAGCTGTCTGACCGTGAAGATGCAGCTTAACTAAACGGCTAAGTCTCATTAGCTTAAGATAATGTGTTTGAGTTTCCCGATGAATTGTTATGTCAACGCGACGCGTTGATAAAAGATTTAGATTTAATCTTTAAAATGGTTTGGTGGTTGGTTAAATAAATAAATTGAAAATACACGCAAAGTGTGTAGTATATATTCTTTATATATTACTTATGAAAAATAACCCTTATATAATTCTTACCGTGAATTATATCATAAAAACGTTCAACCCGAAGATTTATGAAAAGTATATAATAATTTGCAAGTATTATATAAAATGTGTGAATAAATAATTAAACCCAATTATTTCGACAGCAATTCAATTGGTAACAAACTTTGAATAAAAGTAGACAAATGTCTTAAAGTTATAAATTAAACAACCGATTGTAACCGTTCATAACCATTATAAAATATTATTTAATATTTTATAACATATATTTCGTTTCTTTGGCAAGTCGTTTCTAAAACAGTCGTCTTAATGTTAAAATATAGTTTTCGTCCGTTGTCAGGTTATTGTATAGTTATGCTTTAATATATTTTAAAATATAACTTTAGGCCATTTTTATCGGTTTATAACATAATATAAACTTTTAGTAAAACATTACTAAATATAAAAGTTATGTACACTTCGCCATGAAATTTCCCGTATATATATCGTTTTCCATTTCCGTAATACTCGTCATTTTCCTTTAAATCAATATATATATATTGTGATTATCTGCGTTTCCAATATCTCAAATGTCCGCGTTTCCTAGATATAACATATATATATTATATCTAATTTAATTCAATTAATAAATATTATATTTATTTAACCGATTATAACCACCAATAAATATTTGTCCGGTTTTAATATTTATTAAAACCTAAAGTTGATTTTTATTAGTCGTTTCAAACGAACTCTTTTAATATAAAATCAAACAAACCCTCGTTGTTTCCTCGTCGTTTTGCTAAACCAACCATGTCCGTCATGACTCTCGCTTAAACCATACCCCTCCTTTTTGTACCATTATCCAACCGAACGCCCCCTAATTTGCGAGACCACACAAACCAAACAACCCCCTTAGTGCTATACAACTACCCTAGTTGCAATTCTGTCCAAACTAAACGCACTCTAATTTGTTTTATGCTAAACCACAAACCTAACGCACCCTAGTGCTGTTTTACAGCAACCTAAACGCACCCTAATGCTGTTTTCACAGCCAACAAACACGCCCTAGGTGGGGCTGTTACAAACCAAACGGACCCTTTTCCGTTGTATAACAACCCGACGCCCCCTGGTGCTCATTTTACAAACCAGACGCAAACCAAACCCATGCTCGACCTGCTATACCCGGCTGTCCCGCAAACCATATGCACCCTTGAGGTGTTGTGAACCCTCAACCCAAACGAACACCTCGGCTGTTTTCGACAGCCAAACAAACCAAACATGCCCCGGCTGTTTTGACAGCCCAAACCTGAACGCACACTCCCCCTCGCGGCTGTAACCCAACAAATTCCCCCTAGCTGCTAAACCCAACCCGACAGCCCAACCCCCCGACTGCCTACCCGACTCCAACGCACCCTCGCCGGGTTTATACCCGGCTGTTTCCACAAACCAACCCCGACGCAGCGAACCCACAACTCGAACACCCCCTCCCCCCCCCTTGCGGCTTCCTGTCCGAACAAACAAACACCCCCTTGCGGGGTTTTACAAATCAAAAAAAGCACCTTGTCTGTGGTATGTTAACCACAAAACCAACGATCCTATTTGGTTTGAACTGTAACAATTGCGCACCCCTTGTTGGTGTACCCCGATTCCATACGTACCCCTGTGGTCATTTTTAAAGACCCAACGCACCCTTATTCGTCTTCTACATTAAACCAAACGCATCCACTTCGTGGTGGTTAACCACCGAAACAACAACCCTGGTGGTGGGTTGACTGCCAAACGCACCCTTGTGGTGGTTCGCAGCCAAACCAACGCACCCTTGCGAGATGGCCGCTGTGGTGGTGCGTGGTGGGGGTGATGATGATGGAAGTGTTGGTGTAAGTGTGGAGGTGGTGTCACAGTGGGGAGGCAGCGGCGGTGTGGGTGGAGTGGGGAGGTGATGGAGCGCGTGAGGGAGAGTGGGTATGGGGATCGAATAGATCGGAAGATGGGGAGTGTTTTTGGAGTTGGTCGGAAAAATCCCGCCGGAAAAGTTTTCCGGCGGCGGCGTGTGGTGGCCGGCGACGGCGGGAGTTCGCCGGAGAAGGTGACCGGGAAAAATAGGAGAGGGAAAGAGTGTATAACATTTTGTGTGTGTGTGTAGTTTTAGATGTGGAAATGAAAAGATGTATATAAAATTTTATATATATTAAAACTTTATATTAAAAGTGCCAAATTGAAATAGTCCAGGGTTCGTTTTGTAACTTTTTCATATACTTTTTGATAAAAGCGGTTCGGGACTCATTTGAGCGACTTAACGGGTGATTCAACTCTCGAAACTTGCGCCATTGTTTTCCGAATCATTTTTCTGATAAAAATGAATACTTACTTGATAATGTTTCATAAATATTTTATAATATTTAATAAAATATCTGTTATTCATTTTGTGAACCGGTTTCGTCTTGTCCGAAATAAAAATTGGATTTTAACTCGAATATTCGCGTTATCCGCAACGCTGTTAATTAAAATGATGACTAATTTATTTAATATTTTTATTAAATAAATACTGATAATTAAAACAACTAATTTAATTGTTTTTGTGTGTCCGCGTTGTATATTGTTCGATTAATGTTTCGGGGCTGTTTTTAGGGCCTTTTCCGGCCTCGTTTCCAGGTATAGCGGCAAACTAAAAAGTTGTCAGGAATGTCGTTTCACATCGAATTGCTTTAGGGTCCGAGCCGTGAAAACGTGATTTAGATGGTTGTTCTTGTAAGTCAAGCCAGACCTAAAAGTCAAAGGGGTAAAATAGTTATCTTAAAAATCCGAAAATTCTCGGATGTTACAGTACCTACCCCTTAAAGAAATCTCGTCCCGAGATTAAATTTGGTGTTTTCCGCTCCTTAGTGTGTCTTAGTAAAAGACTTCTGAGTTTTAATAAACCAGTTGAACATTGACGTTGATAACTTATTCAGCAATATCTGGTGTTTCGGAACCTCTTAATTTTACCTAAATTTACGGCTTAGGATGACAGGATATCCAATCCATTATGAATTGGGTTATCTTAAGGAAACATCGTTTCAAGGTTTATAATTGGTGTAAACGCTTTATGAAGACGCCTTTTAATTGTAAACACTCAAATGGGAGAAAGTGTAGTCGCGTGGTTATGCCTATACAAAGTCATAAATGTCTTAAGGCAGAGTCTCGCTTCTGCTATCTGTAATGTTTGATGATTCACATCAACGTGGCTTATGGATGTAAGTACTCAACTTACTTGGCAGTACTAATTAGTATCATGACTTAAATTAGTGTACTGTTCGTCTGCAATGTGTTAATTCAAACTGAATACTTTATTCGGACATATGTTATAGTGTTTGGGTTATCCTTACTTAGTTGATTAAGTTTTTGTTAATCTGGGACCACTCCTGATCCAACAACAGCAACATAAACGACGATTAAACTATAACAAACGGTTTGTGATGGGATGCAGAGGGTTGAGGACCCTCCCGTAGAAACAATATCCCCAGAAGAATAAAAAGGTTTTTCAATAATGCAGAGGTGATCGCGATGGAGAGCTTATGCGATAGACGGCCGATTATGGTACTCAGGCGTTTAGTCCGATGAATCAGTCCATTAGCTAAGTGTTTGTAACAAGCTCTGTTGTTCATACGAAAAAAAGTTCATGATTTGCTGGAGAGAATTAGCCACGGCAAGAGTAATACTAATCAAGGAATAAGATAAGGTATGTTCCAAGTGAGGCCTTATGGATTCTGTCGTAGTGGTTAGAACACGTTTGTGTTTCCTAGGAAACTTTTCATAAAGGTTTTTCTGGCGATTTTCAAATTTAGGTTCATACTCGTGTCATATCGGATACCATTAGCCCATTATTTATAATTCTTACTTAATAAAGGAGCGTCCTGTTTATGTAAGTTAGAATACGATAAACTTATGGTCGGGGATTTATAATTTACTTTATTTAACTGAAAAAGGCGTCCCAATCTTTCAAATAAACATATTATAAATCATCCCTACTTAATATTTTCCGGGTTGCAATACGCGTTACTACTCTATAACCTTCAAGATTGAGGATGACTTTACGATGCATTGTTGCTCTAATGAGTATGGGACGAGATTGATAACGAAGGAGATACGTAATTTACAAGTTATACGATAATAAACGGGTTTATAAAAGAAATTTTATAAAAACAAGTTACAAAATACTACTGATATATAAGGTTGGTTATTTTTCTCAGATCACACTTATTTTTAGGATTCTAAAACATTAAGAATCATAATTTTTTGATCAATAACGATGGAGTTATGAATTTCGCTAGTTTACGATAATTAAAATTTATAAAGATAATTTTATAAACTATGAACAGTAAAAATCAATATTTATAACAGATACCTATTTTTGAAAAATGTTATATTTTGATAGAGTTTGTAATTTCAAAGACGTGCTCGAAAGAATCACTAAAATCGAAGCTAAACCAGATAAAATACGACATTTACGGGTTTACGATAACTAAATCTATAAAAATAAATTTATAAACTGTCATGAACAGTAAAAATCAATGTTCATCAGGGGACTAAAAATATGAAAATGTAATATTTTTATAACTACTCTTAATACGAAAGCGTGGACATAAGAAACGCAAGAAACGGGCTTAAAACGATAAAGTTATGTCGTTTTTACTAACGAAATATTTATAAACATTTTAACATTATAAATACAATTTCACAAACGTAATTAGATGGTGATGTAGCTATATAGAAATGTATATGGTAGTAGTTAATCAAAGTGATTAGTACTTATACGCCCTATATTGGATTAGGTTGCATTCGGTCATTATCGTGACACATTTTCTGTGATATATTTGTAACACCCCTAAAAATACAACAATGCAGCGGAATACCACATGGGGTGCTACTTCATAATACACGGCGCTAGATACAAGAGAACGACCTCTAAATGTGTCGTTTGTAAAATAACCTCGTTGATTTAATCAAAATCTTAAATTTAATATATATTTGTCCCATAATTGCATCACAATGAAAAGCTTGAATGTATAGACTCCAATGCACTTCAAGAAATCCGAGCATATAATTTCCCTGAGAAAAACATGCTTAAAAAGGTCAACATAAAGTTGGTGAGTCCATAGGTTTCTGTAAATACAAACGTTAGTTCCAATAAGTGTATCTGCCCACTGTATCACTACAGTGTCATATAGAAACGTTTAATGACTACTGTCTCCCTACAGTATCATAAAATAATCGTGTGACCATTTAAATCCTTAAATGTCCTTCCAAAATGTATGTATGATTTTTAGAAATCAATTAGCTGTAAAATATGCAAGACCATTTCTATCCCCAAATAGTCCCAAAATGTACGTGTCAAAGTTGGATCACAAATATCCAAAATATGTATTGCCACTTTATTCAAGTGTGTATAAAACCATGATTACCATTACTTTAAGTTCATGAAACTAAGTCGCTAACATAAACAATGGCCATGTGCTTACAACGGATGTCCCCACCTGGACACCCTCAGCACTGAATTACTTGACGTGTGCCTACACCGGATGTCCCCACCTGGACACCCTCAGCATTGAATTACTTGACGTGTGCCTACACCGGATGTCCCCACCTGGACACCCTCAGCATTGAATTACTTGTAACATACAACCGGAGCTAATCCATAATCATAAAATATAGCATGCGTTTACGTTTAAAAACTAAACCAGGTATTGTATCTCCTCACGAGATATATAAATGAGTATGTAAACCAAACAGGTAATCAACCATGTAAATGCGTTTGTAAACATGTATGCAGACGAGTTGAAAATGAGCACGTAACGAGTTTAAATCAAACACGTAATTGAATTTGTAACAAGCATGTTCTCACCCCAAAATATATGTAAAACATGTAAAACGTGGGGCTATGAACTCACCTTGATGTTGAAGAACGATTGATAGGTAGGCATCTAGTATGCACAATACGAACGAAAGACGAAGCGGCTCGATCAAGAAGTCGCAGCTACTCTTAACGGCTAAGTCCCACTAGCCTAGGATAATGAATTTGGGTTTCCCAATGGATGATTTCATCTACACGTCACGTTGAATAAAGATTCAGATTTAATGTTGTAATGGTTTGGTGGTTGGTTAAATAAATAAATTTAAAATATACGCAAAGTGTGTAATATATATCCTTTATATATTACATATGAAAAATAACCCTTATATAATTCCAACCGTGAATTATATAACAAAGACAGTCAATCTAGATATTAATGAAAAGTATATAATACCTTGCAGGTATTATATCATAAGTGTGGGTAATTATTTAAACCAGTTAGTTTGACCCTACTAAAAAGACTTTGAATAAAAGTATACCCATGTCTTAATGTTATGAATCAACAAACCATGTTTGTAAAGTTTGTAACCATTATAAAATATAAAATAATATTTTATAAATTATCTTTCGTTTCTTCGACGGGTCGTGTCTAAAATAGTTCGTCTCATTGTAAAAGTATAGTTTTCGTTCGTTTATCCGGTTACTGTATAATACAATTTATTATATAATTTAGTCCCTTTTTATCGGTTTCTGAAATAATAGAAACTCTAGTAAAACATTACTAAGTATAAAACTTCTATAAATTTCGCCATGACATTTCCATTTATAAATCGTTTTCCATATTTATAAAGTCTAACGTTTTTCCCACTTAATCAATGAAATCAATATTGCAAACCCCCACGTGTTTTAAATATATAAACATATATATTTATATCAACCGAACATAATAATAATTATTACATTTATTTAACCATTTTAAACCACCAATATATATATCCAGTTTCATGTTTATTAAACCTTAAGTTGTATTTATTCACCGTTTATCATGAACCAAACGTACCCTTTTTATGGGCAACAATATGTATATGTGATTGTTGGCCCCCGCAGGCGCCAATCCAATCGTAATCCGACATGGTATAACGTTCGTTCCCGGTGATAGCTAGTCACCCGAACGGGGATTGTCAATCCCAAATAGATCTATCTTATAACATTCGCGCTCACCCTCCAAGTGATTTACAGTTCATGCAACCTAAGCTAATCCGTAATCATAAAAGTATAGTATGCGTTTACGTTCAAAAAGTAAACCAAGTATTGTATCTCCTCGCGAGATATTTAAATGAGTAAGTAAACCAAACAGGTAATCAACCATGTAAATGCGTTTGTAAACATGTATGCAGACAAGTTGAAAATGAGCACGTAACGAGTTTAAATCAAACACGTAATTGAATTTGTAACAAGCATGTTCTCACCCCAAAATATATGTAAAACATGTAAAACGTGGGGCTATGAACTCACCTTGATGTTGAAGAACGATTGATAGGTAGGCATCTAATTCACTTTGATGATGAAGAATGATTGACAGATAGGCATCTAATATGCACAATACGAACGGAAGACGAAGCTGCCCGATCAAGAAGATGCAGCTTAACTTAACAGCTAAGATCCACTAGCCTAGGATAATGTATTTGGGTTTCTCGATGAATGGTTATGTCAACACGACACGTTGATAAAAGATTTAGATTTAATCTTTGAAATGGTTTGGTGGTTGGTTAAATAAATAAATTGAAACTATACTCAAAGTGTGTAATATATATACTTTATATATTACATATGAAAAATAACCCTTATATGCTTCATACCATGAGTTATATCATAAAAACGATCAACCCGAAGATTTATGAAAAGTATATAATAATTTGCAAGTATTATATAAAATGTGTGAATAAATAATTAAACCCAATTATTTCGACAGCAATTCAATTGGTAACAGACTTTGAATAAAAGCAGACAAATGTCTTAAGGTTATAAATTAAACAACCAATGTTTGTACCCGTTCGTAACCATTATAAAATATAAATTAATATTTTATAAATTATGTTTCGTTTCTTTGACAAGTCGTATCTAAAACAGTCATCTTAATGTAAAAATATAGTTTTCGTCCGTTGTCAGGTTATTGTATAGTTATATTTTAATATCTTTTAAAATATAACTTTAGTCTCTTTATCGGTTTCTAAAATAATATAAGTTTTAGTGAATCGCAAATATAGAAAATTATATAAATTTCATCATGAATTCTCCGTTTATATTATATATATCGATTATCATTTCTGTAAAGCTCGTCATTTTCCTTTAGATCAATATCTATATATATTGTGATTATTTGCGTTTCCAATATCTCAAATGTCCGTGTTTCCTAGATATAACATATATATATTATAGCAATATAAATTAAATTTAGTTAATTATTTATAATATAAATAAATTGGCTAATATTGGTGGTTATATATAAACAGGTCAAAATTATAAATATTTTTGGAATCGTTATTTTCGTTTGTTGTTTTGATATGTATAAACCAAACGAACCCTCGTTGTTTCGCTAAACCAAACACGTCCTTCGTGTCTCTTTCTTAAACCAAACATACCCTTTTTCGTGGAGTACAAACCAAACGCACCCTATCGATATCAATATCAACCCAACCCGACACGACCGGTTTTTCGTCTGGTCCGAAATAATTGGTTTCAACTCGAGTATTCGCGTTATCCGCAACGCTTTTAATTAAAATGATGACTAATTTATTTAATATTTTTATTAAACTAAATACTGAAAATTCAAACAAAATAATTAATTTTTGAGTGTCCGCGTTGTATGTTGTTATTAAATGTTTTGCGGTGCGGTTTTAGCCTTTTCAGCTGTTTTCCATGTCACCGGGCAAAACTGGAAAAGTTTTCGGAGAAGTCGTTTTACATCAAATTTCTTTAGAGTCCGAGCCGGAAAACGTGATTTAATGGTACGTTCTTGTAAGACAAGCCAACCTAAAAGTCAAAGGGGCAAAATCGTATCTTAAAAATCAAAAATTCTCGATGTTTACAGTACCACCCCTTAAAAGGAAAATCTATCCCGATATTAAATTTGTGTTATACCGCTTAGTGTTTCTGAGAAAATACTTAAGATTTATCAACCAGTTAACATGACGCTGATACCTGCTATTCAGCAATATCCTGGTGTTTCGACACCTCTTAATATTCCTAAAGTATCGGCTAGGTTGACCAGGATATCCCAATCCATTAGAATAGGATATCTTAAGGAAACACGTTTCAAGGTTAAACTTGTGTATACAACGCTAATGAAGAAAGCCTCTTAATAGTGAACACATCAAAGGAGAAAGTGTAGTCGCGTGGTTATGCCTATACAAAGTCATAAATGTCTTAAGGCAGAGTCTCGCTTCTGCTATCTGTAATGTTTGATGATTCACATCAACGTGGCTTATGGATGTAAGTACTCAACTTACTTGGCAGTACTAATTAGTATCATGACTTAATTTGGTGTATTATTTGTCTGCAATGAGTAATTCAACTGAATACTATATCGACATATGCTTATCTTGTTTAGGTCTCATCACTTAGTTAATAAAGTTTGTACAATCTGGGACCACTCCAGGACCCAACAACAGCAACTATAACGTCGATACTATAACAAATAGTGATGGGATACAGAGGGTGAGGACCCTCCGAGAAACAATATCCCCAGAATAAAGTTCAAAAATGAGAAAAGCTTGCGAGAACTTATGCGATAGACGGCGGATTATGATATTCAGTCGTTAGTTCGATGAATCAGCTCCATTAGCTCAAGTGTGTAACAAGTCTGTTAGTTCCACGAACAGTTTATGATTGCGAGGATTAGCAACGGCAAATGTAATAACTTAAGAATGTGATAAGGTAGCTCCCAGTGAGGCCTTAAGATTCTGCTGAGTGATAGAACACGATTGTGTTTCTAGACCCCTTTTCAACAGATTCTGGCGATTTTCGAATTTAGGTTCATACTCGTGTCATATCGGATACCATTAAGCCCACTCATTTATAGCTTCAGTATTTGCACAAAAGAAGCATCCTAATTTATGTAAAATAATCAATTGAAAAACATATGTTTTCTGGTGATTTATAATTAATTATTTACCTGAAAAGGCGTCCCAATCCTTTTCAAATAAACATATTATAAATCTTCCCTACTTAATAATTTTCGATGCAGTACGCGTACTCACATAACCTTCAAGGTGATGGATGACATGACGATGCATGTGCTCTAATGAGTATGGGACGAGTGTTCCAAACTCGTCTTCGGAAGCTGGGAGTAAAAACTGCCAGGCGAGATCAATATAGAGTTCAAGATAGTTAATGAGTACCTTGGTTAGAGTAAACCAGGTAAAAGTCTCGATGAACCAGTCAGCATAGCAAATATCATATAACTCTTCCTATTACAAGTCCCGCCTATACAAGACTTGTAACATTTAGATTCATACATAATCCTATGGAGACAGAATTATAACGGCCTTCGTGTAATACAATATAGTATAAAGCTATGAAGAAAATTAATGTCCTTAGAGACCATTGTTTTCCTTACAATGCCCGAGGACGAAATGAAACCATTGTGCAACTCACAATGTCTAAGAAGTAAAATGAGACCATTGTATAACTCACAATGTCTAAGAAGCAAGATGAGACCATCGTATAACTCACAATGTCTGACGAGTAGAATGAGACCATTGTATAACTCACAATGTCTGACGAGTAAATAAGACCATTGTATAAACTCACAATGGTCTACGAGTAGAATAGACCATTGTAATAACTCACAAATGTTCTGACGAGTAGAATGAGGACCAATGTCAACCCACAATGTCTTAGAAATATTGTATTATATAAAAAACCTCTTATATAAATAAACGTACGATATACGCGAAAGGAATGCAAGCATATATATATTATATATATGTATGCCACGTAAGCACTTAATGCAGCACGTAACGTAAGCACATAAGCAAGTAGCGTGTATGCACTTTGAAAATGTTTGATGTGATGCAATGTTTGTGAAAACGACTTATATTACAAAGGGTAAAATAAGCAACCAGTTCTCTATAGCCAGTGCTCAGAAATACCAATCTGAAACCACCCCAAAAATACAACAATGCAGCGGAAATACCACATTGATTGGCTACTTCATAATACACAGCGCTAGATACAAGAGAACGACCTCTAAATGTGTCGTTTGTAAAACAATCTCGTTGATTTAATCAAAATCTGAATTTAATATACATTTGTCCCATAATTGCATCACAATGAAAAGCTTGAATGTATAGACTCCAATGCACTTCAAGAAATCCGAGCATATAATTTCCCTGAGAAAAACATGCTTAAAAAGGTCAACATAAAGTTGGTGAGTTCATAGGTTTCTGTAAATACAAACGTTAGTTCCAATAAATGTATCTGCCCACTGTATCATTACAGTGTCATATAAAAACGTTTAGTGACTACTGTCTCCCTACAGTATCATAAAATAATTGTGTGACCATTTAAATCCTTAAATGTCCTTCCAAAATGTATGTATGATTTTTAGAAATCAATTAGGGTGTAACATATGCAAAGACATTTCTAATCCCCAATAGTCCCAAAAATGTACGTTCAAATGGATCACAATTATCCAAAATAAAAAAATGTAATGCCACTTAATTCAAGTTTGTATAAAACCACGAATTACCATTACTTTAAGTTCAGTGAACTGTGACTAGACTGTAAGTATGCCACTTTATTCAAGCACAGTAAAAGTGTACCCTGAGTAGGTGTTACCCTCCCCAGAACACCCGGGCGATAATAAAAGAATATGTTCCCCCGTTACCGGTGTCCCCTCCAAGGACACCCGGGCAATAATAAAAGAATATGCTTTCCCCCGTTACCGGTGTCCCCTCCAAGGACACCCGGGCAATATTATGTATATGTGATTGTTGACCCCGCAGGCGCCAATCCAATCGTAATCCGACATGGTATAACGTTCGTTCCCGGTGATAGCTAGTCACCCGAACGGGGATAGTCAATCCCAAATAGATCTATCTTATATCATTCGCGCTCACCCTCCAAGTGATTTACAGTTCATGCAACCTAAGCTAATCCATAATCATAAAAGTATAGAATGCGTTTACGTTCAAAAAGTAAACCCAGTATTGTATCTCTTCGCAAGATATATAAATGAGTATGAAAACCAAACAGGTAATCAACCATGTAAATGCGTTTGTAAACATGTATGCAGACGAGTTGAAAATGAGCACGTAACGATGTTTAAATCAAACACGTAATTGAATTTGTAACAAGCATGTTCTCACCCCAAAATATATGTAAAACATGTAAAACATGGGGCTATGAACTCACCTTGATGTTGAAGAACGATTGATAGGTAGGCATCTAATTGACCTTGATGATGAAGAATGATTGACAGATAGGCATCTAATATGCACAATACGAACGGAAGACGAAGCTGCCTGACCGTGAAGATGCAGCTTAACTTAACGGCTAAGTCCCACTAGCCTAGGATATGGTGTTTGGGTTTCCCGATGATTGTTATGTCAACGCGACGCGTTGATAAAGATTTAGATTTAACGTTGTAATGGTTTGGTGTTGGTTTTAATTAAATTAAATTGAAAATATAACTCAAATGTGTAATACATATTCTTCATTATATTACTTAGAAAAATAACCCATATATAACTCCTACGAGAATTATATCATAAAAATGATCACCCCGAAGATTTATAAAAGTATATAATAATTTTGCAAGTATTAATATAAAATGCGTGAATAAATAAATTAATCCTAAAAAAAAAAAAAAAAAAAAAAAAATTATATCACAGCAAATCAGTTGGGTAACATACTTGAATAAAAACAGACAAATGTCTTAATGTTATAAATTAAACAACCGATGTTTGTAACCGTTTATAACCATTATAAAATAATAAATTAATAATTTTATAAATTATGTTTCGTTTCTTTGACAAGTCGTATCTAAAACAGTCGTCTTAATGTAAAAATATAGTTTTCGTCCGTTGTCAGGTTATTGTATAGTTATATTTTAATATCTTTTAAAATATAACTTTAGTCTCTTTATCGGTTTCTAAAATAATATAAGTTTTAGTGAATCGCAAATATAGAAAATTATATAAATTTCATCATGAATTCTCCGTTTATATAACGTTTCCATTTTCGCAAAACTCGACGTTTTCTATATTCAATATATGTTGCAATTGTTAACGTGTTAATATTTCAAACACTCACGTTTTCTAGATATAATATATATGTTGCAAGTATTCACGTTTCTATTTTTCCAACTCCCGCGTTTTTCAGATATGACATATATATTCACGTTATTATATCGAAACTCACAAAATAATAAATATTGTATTTATATAACCATTAACCACCCTTTTGTTCCGATTTATACTTTATAAATCTCGTTAAAATTTTATATTCATAAAATTTTAAGATATATTTATTGTTAATTCACTTTAACCCAAACACACCCTTTCGGTAAATATGCTCACCCAAACACGCTCTTAGTGCGACACTGCTAAGCCAAACGCCCCTATTGCTGCCACTATACCAAACGCACCCTATTTTGTGTCCGCTGTCCCAAACAGCCCATTCGGCCTGTTAAACCCACAACCAAACACACCCTAATTTGTCACTAATAACCAAACGCCCCCTTAACTGTTTATATCAAACCAAACACCCGCTTATTCGACTATAACAAATCCAAACGCACCCTAGTTGTTCTTAAACCGAACCAAACACACCCGTTTGGCTGTCAACCCCAAAAACAACCACCTCGGTGGCTGTGACAATACAAACGCACCCCCGGCTGGTGGTTTATAAAACCACACGCACCCTAATCTTTTGTAACAACCTATATCAACTCAAACCCGACACGAACACCCCCTCCCCCTCGGCTGTCCAACCCAACCAAACGCGCCCTAGTGGTGCAAAACCCAACCCCGACGACCAAACAACCCGACGCACCCTTCTTCGGGTCTACCCGAACCCACAAACCCGGCTGTCCCCGTGGCTGTCCCGGCTTCGAGACCCAAACAAACACACCCCGCGGGTGTTTCTTCACAGCCAAACGCATCCTTGGCTGTTTTATGCTAAACCCCACCGCACCCTACTCGGTTGATATACAAACCAAACGCAGCCGTGGTTATAACCACGAAACCAAACGCACTCTATGACTGTGGTTTAATACCGAACGCACCCTTGTGGGCTGCAGTCGAACCCAACGCACCCTTGATGCGGTTTAACCCAGAAACAAACGCACCCCTTGCGGTGGTAACAAGCCCGACGCACCCTTGTTGATGTTTTCTATCAAAACCAATGCACCCTTTTCGGGGCTTATATAACAAAACCATATGCACCCTTGTTGTTGTGAAGGCCCAACGAAACAAACAACACTTTCGGATGAAAATGATGATGGCGTTGTGAGGGGGTGGTGGTTGTGCGGTCGCGTGGTGGAGGTCGTGAGTAGGGTGGCATGGAAGCGGGGCTAAGGTGGGTGGTTGGTGGTGGAGGAGCTGTGGAAGGGGAGTGAAGTGGGGGGTAGAGTAGATCGGAGGTGGGGATGCTAATTTTTGGTGTTGGCCGGATAAGCACCGCCAGGAAAACTTTCCGCAATGGCGGCGACGTCGGTTGGTGGCGGAATGTTGGCCGGAGAAATCGAGAGATGGTGGATGCGCCGGCGGTGGGGCGGGCCAGTGACATGGAGGAGGGGTGTGAGAGATTAAAAAGAGTGTGTGTGTAATATATGAGATGAATTGATGAAAATTTGTTATATGAAATTTTATTTATATTAAAAAGTCTAAAAAGAAATTGGACACATTTACATGTATGTGGGGTGATTTTTGTAAATATCTCACAGGGACCAAATGTGTAAATGTTGAGAAACTTTTATAATATATTGGTTCGGGTCTCGTTTGAGCGACTTAACGGACGATTCAAATTTCGAAACTTGCGCCATTGCTTTCCGAATCATTTTTCTGATAAAAATGAGTATTTACTTGATAATGTTTCATAAATATTTTATAACATTTAATAAAATATCTGTTATTCATTTTGTGAACCGGTTTTGTCTTGTCCGAAATAAAATTTGATTTCAACTCGAATATTCGCGTTATCCGCAACGCTTTTAATTAAAATGATGACTAATTTATTTAATAAAAATATTAAATAAATACTGATAATTAAAAACAAATTTAATTGTTTTTGTGTGTCCGCGTTGTATATTGTTCGAAAAATGTTTGCGGTGCTGTTTTAGCCCTTTTCGGCTCGTTTCCAGGTCTCGGGCGAAACTGAAAAGTTGTCAGGAATGTCGTTTCACATCAAATTGCTTTAGAGTCCGAGTCGTGAATACGTGATATAGATGATCGTTCTTATAAGTCAAGCCAGACCTAAAAGTCAAAGGGTAAAATAATTATCTAAAAATCCGAAAATTCTCAGATGTTACAAAGACAACTTCTTATGAGAGATTGCGGGGAAGACCTACGGCTGCTACAAAAGAACCATATGATTCTATCATATGATGTTCTCATCATTCAGGTCAAACCTCGTAAATAATATAATCTTGTGAATTTGTATATATGTAGTGTACACTTTATGGTGATAATAAGGAGTGCTCGAGTACAAAATTTTCAAGAATTTCTTAGTAAATTTAAAAAATTCAAATTATTGTACTCGGCACTATCTTATATACCCTCAAATATTGAGGGGGAGCATTAAAATGTTCCTGATAGTTATTATGTAACATTTTGTCCTCAAACGTTTAATCAATTGATATCCAAAATATCAAGGGATTAACATTTTGGATAAGGGAAGAAAATGTGATTAAACTGAACTTAACTTGTATTGAAATGTGATCATATAAAATGGACTCAATGCACTCTAAACTTAACATGTACTACGATTACGGTGCACATGTTAAGGGGGAGCTTTTAGTGATGATGAAAAACTCTCAAAGTGTAAATCTTTTGATATTTATATCAAACACTTTGATTGAACTTTTCAATGATTTTGGTTTTGATTGTGATGGAATACCCAAAAGACCGACCATGTACTTAAATTTATGAAGTTATAAGCTGGTTAGGCATAGGTATTCAAATCCTATGATCCAGCCAGAACCGAAGGGATCTACCCAGGGATATCCACTAGATAGTGTAGAAGTCCTTAGGTATGATACAAAAGGAGAAAAAGTAAGAATCGGGAATAATGCCGACTGAGATGGAGCTAACACTGGCACAAACCCAACAAGGTGCTAGTTATGAAGTCTCGGTAAGCATTGAAGGGGTTGAAGAATGAAAAAGAAATGTAAGGATAAAGGGTGAAAAGAAAGAAGCCCTCCATACACTTAGGCAGAAACCGGGTCAACACATAATCTGTCAGAAACACTAAGTTTTTTTCTGACATTAAAGACAGTCATAGACCCAGTGACGCTATGCACAACCCTCCCTAGCCACTCAAGGTCTCTCAATAGACTCTTGTTTCATTTTTCACGGAGATTACACGCATTTCTATAAACTTTCTCACTCCGAGTTAGTTGATATTGAAAAGGTGGCAGTCTGCTCCAGACTTCGATCACTAAAAACAAAGTGCACTATTGAGTCTAGAGCCAAAAGAGATCATCCATAAATCTCATTAGGACCCTTATTCATTATAAACTAGTTTCTCACACATTTTGAAAACTAGTAATATCATTTGACTCCTACGCATTATCCTTGTGATTTTGCCAGAACATCCGAGTGATACTTAAGTATTCACAATGAAGATGGAAATCCTGCTTAAGCCAACATCAAACAAGCTCATGGTAGGTGACTTATGCTATTCTTATGAATTAAACTTGTGACAACTAGAAAGCAAGAATGGTGTGATTCTTTATGAATCAAACTTGTTTCAGGTTATGAATTAACGATTGATGATGAATTTTGAAATGATTAACACTCTCGATGTGTCAAAAACCACTTTAGTAAGTGACACGTCGATTGATTTTCAAATCAATTTTTTATTTCAATTGGTAAGATTGTAACTCGCTAGTTCACTCTTATCGTGCTGTCTGCTTTGAGACGTTCCGATAATAAGAACATGTTGAGTTTGATGAATCTGATACACATGTGTTAGAAAGACTCAATACTTTAGCTGGAAATCCTGTCAAGGAGATTCTTCTTAAATTGAATCTACCTGATTACAGGTCGATCCTTACGGATTTAAAGGTTACTCCAACCAAACACGGGCGAATAACCAAGCCATATTCATCCCCCTGCTTTATTGCTAACTATTTTAATGTCGGATACTTAAAGATGGAGGTGAAGGTACCTAAATCCAGCTGACTCACAATATTCATAACCACATGCTCATACCCGACCGACAACCATAAAGACATCATGAAAGCTCAAGTACATGTTTCAAGACTTCCGCTACTTTGATACCGTACGTCTTTCTTGAAGTGACGAAGTATTAAATTCAAAGAATTTCAAAGAAGTTTCCATCACTCTGATACCGAACGTCTTTCTCGAAGTGACGAAGTGTTAAAGTTAAAGAATTTCAAGAAAGATGCAACATTAAAGCTTTTCAAGTCAACAAATCAAGAAAGGTATGAGCATGTCGGTCCAGAAGTCACAAGTTCACAAGATGGCAACGTTTACAGGATGGCGAAAAGAGATTATGCTTGGTTGATGATCTCAAGTTGCTCAAGATCACATTTTTCACAAACAAGTCAAGATAAAGGAACAAGCTCGAGCTTAAATTTAAAGATCACTACAACAATTCACAAGTTAATGATTGAAGTTAAAGAATACAAGCTCAAGACTAAAGTCGAATCATAGTATGCTAAGATTAAATTTTTGTAAATTGGAGTGACCTCCCTTAGGGGGAGATTGTTAGGAACAAGAAAAGTCTCGGTCACTTCCAATATTAACTAGTCAAAGCCCGTAGTTAGTCAATGTTTAGTTTATAAGCTAATATGGCCCAAAGGCCCATGGAAAGCCTTACAAGGCCCATGGCCGGCCACCCTTGGAGTATAAATACCCTCTCCATGCCTTGGAGAGGGTGTTGGTTGGTTGTATTCTCATTTTTACCTTAATGCATTTCATGTTCTTTACTTTCTCTCAATAGAAAATACATCCTTCCTTTCACACTTTCTCTCTCTAGTTCTTACTTGAATATTAAAAGATTAGTTGTATTCTACATAAATGATTATTGTTTGTTTTACTTAATATTTTTGTTATTAAGCAGCTGAGGCTTGAACTATTTACTCAATATTCTTATGCAGGTGTATATGATTAAGGTATTCTATGAAGGGTATTCAACCTGTGAAGCGAATCCGTTTGTGCCAAACTGCCGATAGATGTTTTGGGATCCATGGTGCATGTTCTTATGCTTAACACATTGTCAAAAAGATGGATAGTGCGTGGTGAACCCGTCGGGTGATTTTCTGACCACTGATCCTAACACCATGTTAAAAAAAAGGCAAAGCTATTATACTTTGATGCATTAAAGTGGTTTGAGAAACAACCTCATGACAAGATGCATTAAAGTGATTTTCTGACCACTGATCCTAACACTTTATGCCTTCATGTATAGCTAATGTAGTGGGATGGAAAAATGATGAACGAAAAGATGGATTGAGTTGTTACACAGGAAGGCTTATGCAATAAAACATCCTAAGGAAATGGAAGATCTGGCTAATGGCGCGGCTGTTTGGTGAACAACTACAGTGAACTAAAGCTTTTAAAGGCTCGCGTAAAGCATTGCTGCATCGGATAGAGCATTGGATCAGCGGATTTTGTTACAATTGAGGGGTGTTTGGCTATACTTTTGGAACTAATGTAACACTCAACACTACCCTTTTTAACACGTACCAAAACAGACCCGTTACAACCTTGGCCAATTTGCCGTATTCATTTCGGCACCTGTATAGGATATTATTGTGTGTGATAAACTTTATTAATAAACTTTAGTTTCGTTTTTTATATCAATTCTTATGTGACAAATTAGTTTTTGTCCGGATTGGTAACTTGATCAAATACTTTTACTTATACAAACCGCGCCGCAGCGAAGCGCGGGTATCCAAACCTTGTTAATAACATTTGATAAAGCAACTGTAGCTAGTTGTAATTATAGAGTGTAATTTGACATATATCAAAAGGGTATTTTTAACTTGTGCCCAGTTAAAAGGGGCCTCACAGTTTATGTGCCACATTTTTAATGGTCAACAGTCATTGAGTGATCATCATATCAGACCCCACAACTACTGACTGACCATTCAAAAAATGGCACACAGTCAGTAGGTACCTCTTTAACATGTGCCCCTGAGGCACAAGTTAAGAAAATCTATATCAAAAAGGTTTTCCTAACTTGTGTTACATGAGCACAAGTTAAAGATGACCCTATAGTCTGTGTGTCATCTTTTTAATGATCAGCAGTGATTGAGTAGTCCTCATATCAGGTACTACAACCATTAACAAACTATTCAAAAAATCACATGCAGTCAAGTAGGTACCTCTTTAGCATGTGCCCTTGAAGCACAAGTTAGAAAAATCGATATCAAAATACCATATTATAATTATTGCATCTTTGATGTGTATATAGATGGCATTCGTAGTTAGTATAGTACAAGAAAGTGCAATGACATGGTCATACATGACAGAAAGAAGCAAGGCTATTTCGTAGCAATGGTAAAAAAAGAGAGACTAAACATATAAATATAGTAAACAAACAAGCCGCGATATAACGTTCATCTTCCTATTTGGTATATATATTGATCAATGCCATGTTATTATGGATTGAAATAAACAACTGAATGTTCATGTGAACATTCAAAAACTGTTCTGATAGATTTCGTATTACGTTGTTTTAATATATAAAAATGAAGGACACTGACAATATTTTTTGTTCGTTTAGTACATGAACAACATGAAACAAAAGTTAGTCCGTTATATTCATGTATCACTGGTTTGAAAATTTCATAAAGACTATTTAGCTTTGTGTAGTCATAAGGTCGCACTAAGTAGGGCTGTAAACGAACTGAACGTTCAGTGAACATTTCGTGAATCGTTCGGTAAAAAGTTCGTTTATGTTCGTTTATTTATTAAATGAATGAACATGAACAACATTTTATGTTCGTTTAGTGTTTTACTGAACGAAAATAAATAGACATGAACAACCTTATTTCTTAATAAACGAACATAAACAAGAAAATTCGTTCGTTTAAGCGATCATGTCTGTTTATTTGTCCGCCTAAAATTAAACGAACGAACATGAACAAGGTTTCGTTCGATTAGTTTATAGCCCTACATGTTATAGATGTTATGGGTATGATTAGTGATACTTATAAATGATCATGTTATAATTTCAAGTAATAAGAAATTTAGTAGAAACGTCCATCTTCAGCGATAAAACAAAGAATGATGTCGATGAGATAAATTTTGCTAAATCAACATAATATCTGATGTGTTATGATGGCTAGAATTTTGCATTTTAGGGTTTATGATTTAGATTAGATGAATGGATTAATAATACGAACATATAAAGCAAAAACAAATCAATATCCCTCTGAATCATCGACAAGTAGCCAATGATCAGAGATTAACTATTTAGTGGTGTGTTGAACCTAAAGTTCTGATACCATGTAAAATAATTATGGTACTTTGTGATTACATAAGAAGGATTGCATATGTATTTATAATAAAAACATAGCTTTGTGAACAATTAATCTTAATCCACAACCTAATGGACCCTAAGCCTATAATAAGATTGGGCAAATTAACCCTGGTCAACAAATAAAATCATGTACTAGACATTATGATAATGAATATGTGGATGACTATTAGTTCATGACTAGTTTTTGTTATTATAGAGAGCGTTTGGCATAAGGAATTAATACGACCAAACTTAGTACCTTATGAAAAATCTTATTTGTTATGAGTGATATATATTGGTGATTTTAGTGTCATCATTTATATTTTATGTAATTGTGATTTACTCGAGATCAAAGGCTTAGTCAGGTTAAGTTATAGTCGAGTCAGGAGGTGCGGAGTGCACACTCATACTAGCTAGCTTGATGCCGCCAAAATAAGTGCAGGGGTCAAGGGGGCTGCGCTCCTTTGCTGGGTCATGGGGCAGCGCCCCATGCTGGGGTCCCGCTCCTAGGTGAGCGGGCTGGGGTCGAGGGGGGGAGGCGCCCCTCGTTGGGGTCTGGGGAAATGACACACCTTTTCCCAACATGTGTGACCTTTCCTGCCAACTGTGTATAACCGAAATTAACTAACTTTTAGCTAGGTTCTATAAAATAAATTCATCTTTTGTAGATAGAATATACAAGAACTTTTTGTGTATTGCTTTGATCTCTCATGCCTTAGAAAAAAGTGTGATTCTCTGAATTATCCAATTGAGGATTTCATGATACTCGAGAAATATAGGGTCGAAATACTTCAATCTAAAAGTGATTTATACACGATTCAGAGAATATATCATGACAATCTGGTTATAACCCACTCACAAACACACCAAAATTCTAACAAAGATTGAAGTATTTGCTGGTTTTAATCTTGACGGATTCTGTTATGGATATGAAGACGAAGTTTGGAAATTTAGACAAGTTTGAGGGCAGTGATTTTAGGTTCTGGTAGAAGAAGATGCACTTCTTTTTCACAACTTTGAAGGTTGTGTATGTTCTGGGTACCCCTGCACTAGAGTATGTTAAAGAGGAGACGCTGGAACAGACAAGGAAACGATGCAAGTGGGACAACAATGATTACATATGTCGAGGGCACATCTTGAATGGTATGTCAGATGCCTTATTTGACGTTTACCAAAATGTGGAATCGAAAAAGGAGTTATGGGATTAACTTGAAGCCAAATACATAGCAGAAGATACTTCTAGTAAGAAGTTTCTTGTCAATAATTTTAACAATTACATAATGGTTGATTCAAGGTTTGTGATGGAACAATATCGCCAACTCCTTCGAATTCCGGGACAATAAAATCAACATGGTTTGTTCATGGACAAGTCTATGTTGGTGTCTAGTCTCATCGACAAACTTCCACCATTATGGGAGGATTTCAAACACATGTTAAAACACAACAAGGATGAGTTGTCTCTCGTATAACTTGGAAGCCACTTCCACATAAAGGAAACTCTTAGGATGGAAGAAAGTGGGAAAGGAAAAGGTAAAGATATTGATGGATCATCTTCTGTAAATATGGTTGAAGATGATAAGAACAAGAAAAACAACAAAAACTCTAAAGAAAAAAAAAGGAAATTCTAGAGTAAAAAGGATGATTCCAACAAAAAGTCTAAGATGGTGTGTTAGAAGTGTGGAAAACCTGTTCATTTCGAGAAGGATTGTCAGGTTAAGAAGAACAATGGTGCAAGCGCTTTTGTATCAGGACAAGGGTTTAAGGACCCAAGTCCTCAACAAGGTTTGATTTCTGACCATGTTATAAAACCTGTTAAAATTGTGTATCACATATTTATGAAATATGTTATGTAAAGGATGTTAAAATTGCTTGGTGGATTGACTCAGATGCTACTTGTCATGCATATAAGAGTCGTTGCTTGTTTGATACCTTTCATCCAGTAGAAGATGGATTCGTTCTTTATATGGGCGACGAGTCAATCAAACCAATACTTGGCCGTGGAAATGTTGTAATAGAATTTAGTTATGGAAAAACAATTACTTTATTTAATGTTGTGTATGTATCGGGGCTTAGAAGAACCTTATGTCTGGCCTCGTGTTGAATAAGTGTGGCTATATGAAAGTTTATGAATCTGATAAGTATATCTTATCAAGGCATGGTATATTTATTTGTTTCAGATACTATAATAATGGCATGTTTATGTTAAATCTTAATAAAGTTCCTAGTAGTATTAATTTTGTTTATATGGCTTATTCTCATGTTGTTGATTCTAAATTATGGCATGCTCGTTTAGGACACGTTCATTATCAACGTTTGCATGATATGTCTAAAGATAGTTTAATACCTTCATTTGAAAAGAACATGGAAAAATGTAATACTTGCATGTTAACTAAGATCACTAGACAACCTTTTAAAGATATAAAAAAGAATTTTGTTTTGCTATAATTGATACATAGTGACTTATGTGATTTCCATGCAACCCCATCTATAGGAAACAAAAAATATGTTGTTACTTATATAGATGATGTCTCTAGATTTGTTTATGTTTATCTATTGCATGCTAAAGATGAAGCCTTAGATAAATTTAAAATCTATAAAACTCAAGTAGAGTTACAACAAAATAGTTTAATTAAAACTTTACGTATAGATAGAGGTGGTGAATATTATGTTCCTAGTTATTTCCAATATGTAGGAATTATTCATCAAACAACAGCTCCTTATACACCACAACAAAATGGTGTGTCCAAAAGAAAAAATAGAGCTTTAAAGGAACTGATTAATTCCATATTATCCTACTCGGGATTGAGTGAAGGATTTTGGGGAGAGGTCATGTTAACGCCTTGTTATTTGTTAAAAACTACCTAACTTGTCTTATTTGCGAATTTGGGGTTGTCGGGTGGTCGTTAGACTTCCAAAACACAAAAAGAAAAATTTGGGTGAGAAGGGTATTAATTGCATCTTCATTTTATGCTAAGCATTCCAAAGCATATATGTTCTATGTTATTGAACCTAATGCAATTGTATCTGTTAATTTGGTTATAGAGTCAAGAGATGCTATATTTGATGAGAATAGATTCTCTTCAATACTTAGACCAAAGGACATAGTATCTAGCTCTAGTGGAACTCAAGGGAGAGACCTACCAGGTGAAACTCCAATTAAGATTTCTGAACCTCAGAGAAGTAATAAAGCTCGGGTAGCAAAATCATATGGTTCTGATTTTTAACTATATTTAGTTGATGGATTAAGAGATGAGATTGCCACTCAATATTCTTACTATTACAATATAGAAGAGAATCCAAAGACCTTTGATGAAGCTATGAAAGCCCGAGATGTTGCTTTCCAGAAAGAAGTAGTTGATGATGAAATAGGATCAATAATGGAAAATAATACATGGTTCTTATCTGATCTACCACCTAGTTATAAACCTTTAGGGTGCAAATGGATCTTCAAAAGGAAGATGAAAGTTGATGGTACTATTGATGTGGGTATTGTAAACTCGCAAAGAGTTTTACAACTCCCTAGGCAGAGCATCTAACTGTTATAGTGTAGTAAGGTAAGACTCGGGGGTTGTTATCGTTGTCTAAGGGAATAGGTTAGGAAGGCTCGAACAGAATCTAACAAACGTCTAAGGGGTTGAGAGAAGATTCTTTTATGTTTTTATATTTTTAATAAAGAAGGTAAATATCATGGTTTGAGAGGTTGGTTTTGGTTTTAATTAATAAAACTAATAAAAATAAAATAAATCTAAACTATTTTGGTTATAACTTATATGGAAAACAAATGTATTTACTTATTCATGCATTACTCCTTAGTTTGCTTTTCCTAATTATGTTGCTTTGTCACTCTTGTGATGATCTGTGTAAGTATTTCCTAAGTCATGAACGAATTACA
>BQNB010023569.1:0-10000 GCA_026074375.1 Tanacetum coccineum
GCTTCAATCAAAGGGTTAGGCGCAGTGCTAATGCAAAGGGAAAAAGTGATTGCTTATGCATCACGACAACTAAAGATTCATTAGAAAAATTACACCACTCATGATTTAGAGACATTATCTGTACGGGACGAAATGTACAGTGTTCACTGACCACAAAAGTTTACAACACATCCTTGACCAGAAGGAGTTAAACATGAGACAATGCCGTTGGTTGGAATTGCTTAGCGATTATGATTGTGAAATCCATTATCACCCAGGAAAAGCAAATGTAGTGGCTGATGCATTGAGCAGAAAAGAACGAATAACACCATTACGGGTTTGGGCCTTAGTTATGACTATCGGTTTGGACCTTCCCAAGCGGATTTTGGAGGCTCAGATTGAGACAAGGAAACCAAAAAACCTCAAGTCTGAAGACGTAGGCGGTATGTTGATTAAAAATTCAAAGGACCCAGAAAAGCCCAGGAAGGAAAAATTGGAACCACGTGCGGACGGGACATTGTGTCTAAACAATAGAAGTTGGTTGCCGTGCGATGGTGACCTAAGGACTCTGATTATGCATGAGTCTCACAAGTCAAAATATTCGGTCCACCCGGGTTCTGATAAAATGTACCAGGACATGAAGCAACTATACTGGTGGCCTAACATGAAAGCTAACATTGCCACCTATGTTAGCAAGTGTTTGACGTGTTTAAGAGTCAAAGCCGAACACCAAAAACCATCTGGCTTACTGGTACAACCAGCGATTCCTCAATGGAAGTTGGAAAATATCACTATAGATTTTGTCACCAAACTCCCAAGAAAGCAAAGTGGAAACGACACCATATGGGTAATTGTAGACTGACTCACTAAGTCTGCATACTTTTTACCAATGAGAAAAACTGACCCTATGGACAAACTAGCAACACTATACTTAAAAGAAGTGGTCACAAGGCATGGGATACCAGTCTCGATCATTTGTGATCGTGGCCCTCGGTTTACGTCAAATTTCTGGAGGTCATTTCAGAAGGTTATGGGTACTCGGTTGGATATGAGTATGGCATACCATCCGGAGACTGATGGACAAAGCGAAATGACCATACAAACTCTTGAAGATTTTTTACGCGCTTGCGTGATAGACTTTGGGAATGGTTGGGAAGGACACTTACCGTTGATCGAACTCTCGTACAACAATAGTTACCATGCTAGTATTAAAGTTTCCCCATTCGAGGCACTTTATGGCTGAAAATGTCGATCGCCTGTGTGTTGGGCCGAGGTCGGAGATGCTCGACTCACCGGTCCAGAACTTGTTCATGAGACAACCGAGAAGATTGTCCAGATTAAGCACAGAATGCAAGCTGCTCGTGATCGCCAAAAGAGTTATGCCGATGTGAGGCGTAAGCCTCATGAGTTTCAAGTTGGTGATCGAGTTATGTTAAAGGTATCACCTTGGAAAGGGGTCGTACGTTTTGGAAAACGGGGAAAGTTGAACCCGAGGTATATCGGACCTTTCAAGGTGTTAGCCAAAGTGGGAACCGTTGCTTATAGACTCGAACTACCTCAACAGTTAAGCAGGGTTCATAGCACATTTCATGTATCCAATCTAAAGAAGTGTTTATCTGACGAGCCATTGGCAGTTCCGTTAGATGAAATACACATTGATGATAAACTCCACTTTGTTGAAGAACCAGTGGAAATCTTGGAGCGTGAGATCAAGAAGCTAAGGCGAAGTCGTATTCCCATCATCAAAGTTCGATGGAACTCCAAGAGAGGTCCTGAGTTCACGTGGGAACGCGAAGATCAGTTCCGAGAAAAGTATCCGCACCTCTTCACAAAAACCGCACCCTCGAAGAATGTTGCATCTTGAGCCTTGGGACAAGGCTCTCCTAACGGGTGGAGACTGTAACATTTCTCATTTTCAGGTTATTTACAACTTTAATGAATTTCATTATTTATTTTTAGAGTTTTACGCGTTCGCTTTTAATTACTAACTTATAGTTAAATTGCGTAAACTAAAAATCAACGTTCAATGTAAACGGACATCAAACAAATTAAAGTTTACATCAAGCAAGTGTTATATGATTATTAGGAGTATAATTTATAACTTTTCATAATTTATTTTTGTTAGTTACGTAAAACGCTTACGTTTCGCAATAAATTACATTCGGTCGTACCCAGAAGCACCTTTACCTATCTACACTCAAACAAATACCCACATTTATACCCAATACCCAAAATTTATTTATTTTACTTGCTTATATCTCCCTAGAACCGGACCTAAGCATATACATAAGAAATAAATACCAAACATCCATTAAATCCTTTTCTACACATGTGAAATCTTACACCAATGTACTTTGGACCCAAGTTACTAAAGATTGGCTTGTCACTTGTACTTCCCCCCCCCTATTTCAGCCATGAGCTTGCCTAGGGAGGAGGAGAGGTCTTTTGACCTCGTCCTTATACCACTTACACTCCCATGGTTTCATTTGAGCTTGTTTAGGGTTTTCTATACACTATAAAAGGAAAGTCCAAGGTCTATAATTATACTCTTACACTCATACAAGCAAATCAAAGCAAAAACTCCCTCCCCTCTCCTCTAAACCCACGGCATACCCTCTATGTGCTAGGGTTTCATTTTAATTTTTCATCCAAGGCATTCCAAGTGTTCAAGTGTTCATTCTAAGGTTACCTAAGGTTACTCAAGGTGTTAACAAGCTTGGATTCGGGTTTAACAAGGAATTATCAAGAAAACATATTTAGGGTTTTCTTGATTAGGGTTTTGATTTTGAAGGCTTGGTTAGGGTTTACATCTTGTGTTCATCATCCTACTTGTCTTCTAAAAGGTCTATTTAAAGTATTCCATGTTCATTCATTCATTTCCTATTGTGTACATACTTGTTGTATAAGTTAATCACCACCTAGATTCATTTTTAAGTTATATAAAGTGTTTGAGGATTTCATATGAACAAGTGACATGAACATTTAGAGGACTTAATACGTGTAAGATATACGGTATGATACTTGGTGATATAATGGTGCAAGGTTCCTAAACAAAAATAATTATAAACTAACCCAATTAATTAAAAACCCTAATTATTGTTATACCTACTGTTGGGATTCGAATTAAATACCATACATTTTATATTTTATAAAAATAGTACTTTTCATAAGGATCGTAAGCATGTAAGGAACTCGAAAAACGGAATTATAACGAACAAGTTACGAATTTTACAAGTTATGTATAATTAACTATACAAAGACAGTTTTTAAACACTGATGTGAACAGTAATTTTTACTGTTCATCAGGGGTCTAAATTTTATAAATATGATATTTTGATAATTTCCCTTAATACGAATCCACGGACATAAAGAACTCGAAAAACGGAATTATAACGAACACGTTACGTATTTTACAAGTTGTATATAATTAATTTTATAAAAACAAACTGTCATGAACAGTAAATATTACTGTTCATCAGGGGTTTAAATTTTATAAACATGATATTTTGATAAATTTCCTTAATACGAATCCACGGACATAAAGAACTCGAACAACGGAATTATAACGAACAAGTTACGTATTTTATAACGTATAATTAATTCTATAAAAATAGTTTTTATAAACTGTAATGAACAGTAAAAGTTACTGTTCATCAGAGGGTTAAACTTTATAAACATGATGTTTTGATAAATTATTTTAATACGAAGACATGGACATAAGAAACGTATGAAACGGAGTCGAAACGATAAAGATATGAAGTTTTAAAACTCGCGCGCATTACTTTTATTTTTATACAATCTTTTATAAAACAATTAAATTAATAATGACATATCATTATTAAATCATACATTTTTACAAATGATGCGTTAGTGAATAAAAATAATATTTTCTTTACGAGTACAAGTATATATACTTGGTTAATGATTAATTTAAACTTTTAAAGAATTAATAAAAACTATTAGGTGGTGGTGTAACTATACGACATGTGATATTTTAATTATATGAAATACATTATACTCATACGACCTATAATTAATTAGGTTGCATTCAAATTGCCGAGGCGATTCGCTTACTTGATTTAGATAATCAATCATTCACTTACGGTGAGTTCATAGCCCCGCTTTTATACAATTACATTGTTTTACAACTTTGGGGTGAGAAACATGCATCATTTTACATTTGGACGCAAGTACACTTTTAAACATATTACGAGTTGGCCTAAGTAGCGAAACCCACTATTGCCCACTATCATGAACTGTCAATTGCTAGTTAGCGAGCGCGAATGTTATGAATAGATCTATTTGGGATTGACATCCCCGTTCGGGTGAGTAGCGCTCATCAGTTTTGGAGGTACTGAAACAACGAACGTATACATGTCGGAACAATTTGGATGTTGCGGGTTGAACATCTACATGGGCACATTAGTGTATTTATACTGCATGACATAAATGTCGAGCTTCGTGTCATGAGCTTAGTGCACTCGTAATATAATTTTAAGATACTGTATTTGTTACATGTCCTTACAACGAAATCTTTGGTCCTATTTTATATATTTTACTAAACCTGTGAATTCACCAACTTTATGATGACGTTTAAAGCATGTTTTTTCTCAGGTCAATAAGGTACGAGAAACAAGATCATTGTGTCATCATTTGAGTCTACTATAAAGATTTGGATGCATTACATTTTGAGAATATTTGTTATGTCTTAAAATCTTTACTTTTCATGGATGAACTATTTAAGCTTCGGCTATTGTAACAAACAGTCTATTTAATCCAATGTATCAATTTTAAACGACTCATATAGAGGTCGTTCTCATATCTCGTGTTGTTGATCTATGAAGTAACACTCTACAACCCATATTCCGCTGCGACCCATTTTGGGGGTGTTACATGTTGTGTCAAAGTCTTCCGTTGTACATGCTGCTGATAATCCCGATAAACGTCAACAACATAACACAACTCACACTTCTACAACAACCGATGTTGCAGATCCACCTCCATTGAACATTCATTCAACACATCAAACTCCAACTCAAGTATCAACTGTCACTGCACCTGAGAACATTACTCAAGCAGAAACCAATACAGAAAATGCACAATTTGACGACGATGAATTTATCAACATCTTCAGTACACCGGTACAAGAACAAGGGGAGACATCGTCTCATCATGTTGATTCGTCAAACATGCATACTTTCTATCAACACCATCCTTCTGCACAACGTTGGACAAAAGATCATCCATTAGAACAAGTCATTGGAAATCCTTCTCAATAGTACATAATGCAGCACGTAATGTAAGCACATAAGCAAGTAACGTGTATGCACTTTGAAAATGTTTGATGTGATGCAATGTTTGTGAAAACGGTTATAGTCTAGGGTAAAATATGCAACCTAGTTCTCTATAACCTTGGCTCTGATACCAATCTGTAACACCCCCAAAAATGTGTCGCAGCGGAAATATGTCAGGGGGCGTTACTTCATAATACAATAGCACAAGATACAGGAGAACGACCTCTAAATGTGTCGTTTGTAAAACAATCTCGTTGATTTTCTGAAATTAAAATAATAGTTGTCCCATAATTGCATCACCATGAAAAAAAACTTGAATGTAAAGACTCCAATGCACATCAATTAATCCAAGCATCTAAATCACCTGAGAAAAACATGCTTAAAAGTGTCAACATTAAAGTTGGTGAGTTCATAGATTAGTTTAAATATGAATGTAAGTTTCAACAAATATATTTATCCACTGTGTCATCACAGTGCCACGTAAAATATTTATAAAATATGCACGACCCATTTTATGTTATCAAAAGTACCAATCTTATCCCAAAGATTTTTATAAATAATGCATGACAAATTTAATGTCACCTAAATGTTCCAAGTATGTATGTGTCGGGGGGCCCTGTAGTCCCCAACATGATCCGACATGTTATAACGTTCGTTCCCAGTGATAGCTAGTCACCCGAACGGGGGTTGTCAATCCCGAATAGATCTATTTTATATCATTCGCGTGGACATCACGCTATAATGTTCGTTACCTGCGATAGCTTAATCGCCTGAACAGGGATCCACTCCCGAATAGATCTATTTCATAACATTCGCGCTCACCCTCCAAGTGATTTACAGTTCATGACGCTGTGACGTAGACTTGTTGTATGTACCCGATTCGGGCAGTGATACAAATAATGTGTTCCCATCATGGGTGTTCCCTCCAAGAACACCCGGGCATGTAATGCTTGTTGGCCCCGCAGGCGCCGCTCAAATCGTAATCCGAAAATCATTTCAAATGTAAAGTATGCATTTGTGACCAAAAATAAAGTCAAACAATGTATCCCATAGCGAGCTATGCAAATAAGTATGTAAACCAATTTGAAATCAATCATGTAAATGTGTTTGTAATGAATTGCAAAATCAAGTATGTGAACCCAGTGTGTAGAATAATATGTAAAAGATATTGTAAACGAATATGTAAACAAGTTGTATTGAGCATGTATTCTCCCCCGAGATTTATAAAGTAAATGTAAAACAAGTGAAAGAGGGGCTATAAACTCACATCGATGATGAAGAACGATTTGCAGAATAGGCATTTAATATGCACAACACGAACGGAAGACGAAGCGGCTTGATCAAGAAGTTGCGGTTAAACTTAACGGCTAAGACCTACTAGCCTAGGATGATGCGTTTGGGTTTCTCGATGAATTGTTATGTCAACGCGACACGTTGATAAAAGATTTAGATTTAAAGTTGTAATAGTTTTGGTGGTTGGTTAAATAAAATAAATCGAAAAGCAAACGCATAGCGTGTAACATACTCCGTATATATTACATATGAAGAAGAAACAATTATATGATTCATATGTTGAATTATATAATGAAGACAAGTATTTAAATGAATAAATTAAAGTATATAATACTTTACAAGTATTATATAAAGAATGTGATAAATACAATTTAACAAAATACTTCGACACGTTTTTAGAAAATCACCACTTAAACAAATAAATAAGTGCTTAGCAGAAAAGTAATCGTGCGTTTTAAAGTTACAAATCATGTACACTATGTTTTTAAGGCTTTTACAAAAGGTTATGTGTTAATTTTTAGGTGAAATTATAATAATATATTAAAATAATATTTTATAGTTATAATTATTTGTTTCCTCGACAGGTCGTGTCTAAAATTGTTGTCTCATTTGTAAAAGTATAGTTTTCGTTCGTTGCCCAGGTTATTGTATAATACAATTTAATATATCTTAAAACACATCTTAGTCTCTTTTATCGGTCCTCTAATATAATAGAGTTTTAGTGAATTATAAATATAGAAAATTATATAAATTTTCGTCATGACTTTCCTGTTTATAATCGCTTTCCATTTTCGCAAAACCCAACGTTTTCCCTAAATCAATATATGTTGCAATTATTCATGTTTCAATATTTCAAACGCCCACGTGTTTTAGATATAATATGTACATATTTTATTATGCCTAAACTTAAACAAAATAATAATATCATATTTATTTAACCAATTTTAAACCACCAATTAATCCGGTTTTGTATTTATAAAATCTTACGATATATTTTATTGTTGATTTATTTAAAACAAACGCACCCTTGTTGTTTCGCTAAACCAAACGCACCCTAACATGTCATTTCTAAATCTTTCTAATGACTTATGTACATTTCAGTGCATAACTCGGTCTCGAATGTCACAGGGAAGTGTACGCCTTAGTGTGCTTACTCTAAAATAGAAGAGAAGTCTTCTATCATGTTTTTAAAATCGTTGAACACAATCTTTCAAAAAGAACTTTCAATGTCAAAATTGTCTACAATATAATTTGTGGTATTTTTTCCATAAAAAGTGGTATTTGTTAAAATTGTGTGTTCAACACTCCCTTCCTCAAATAATTTTCAAAGAATTGTAGTACGTAGAATGTCATTTTATGTAAATCAATTTCTGAGAGGGAGCTTTTTAAAACAAAGCATTTTAATGTGTTGGGTACATCTCATAAATGTCAATTTTATGTATCCAAACATATTTTGGGAAATTAAAATATGGAAACTTATAATGTCAATTATTAATATACATTGTTCACTAAGGCATCTCACTCCGTCTTCAACATTTTGTGGTGTCATATCAATTTTTCATTCCAATGTCAAGTTTTAATAAATATTGGTATCCCACATATACTGTTGAAGGGGAGCTATCAGAATCTGAATTCATTTAATATCGTGGTATAATTTTTCTCCCCATGGAATTTTTCATGTCAAATTTTAATCAATTGGTATTTCAAATACTAAGTGTTTTATTATTTAAAATAAGGGGAGAAAATGTTATTAAAATATGTTATAGACGAATGTGATCTTTAAGACTCTAAGTGCAACTCTTTCCTTCATGTGCTAAACAATTTCGAATCTTGGAGCACATGTGTAAGGGGAGTATTTGAAAATAACAATGTCAGAAAATGGTTTTATGGTTCGATCTCTATACCCAACAACCTATTAATTTCACGATGATTTTGAAGTCATAAGGTGGTTAGGTTAGGTATAAGTCCTACGATCCAACCAGAACCAGAGGGATCTACCCAAGGACACTCCATAGTTAGAAATAGCAGTCCTTAGGTATGATTGGAGATGAATGTATATAAGGGAAGAATGTCGACTAAGATTGAGCTAACACTGGAACAATCACAGGTTGTAACAAAGAGTCCTACGCATTATCCTTGAGATCTTGCCAGAACATCCGAGTGATACTTAAGTATTCATAGTAAGATGGAAATCCTGCTTGAGCCAACATCAAACAAGCTCTTGGTAGGTGACTTGCAAGATTCTATATGAATCAAGTTTGTGATAACAGGATATCAATTTTGGTCCAGTAAATGAATTGACGACTTAATCAGAAAGATAGTAACTATCTGATTCACTCTTACCATGTTGTCTGCTTTGAGACGTTCCGGTAATGAGAACTAGCAAGCATGGTGAATCTAATACATCTGTGTTAGAAGATCCTACGCTTTGAGCTGGAAACCATGTCAAGGAGATTCATTGAATCTACCTGATCACAGGTATAGTATTTATACTATAAAACGGGAAACCGGAGGTTAATGCAACCGAACTCAAGATGAATGACAAAGCCAAATTCATCTTTTATTGCTAACTGTTTTATTTCAGGATAAGACGACGGTGTTGCAGCCTTATTCCAGCGAAGTCGGATTCATAAACCACATGCTCAAACTCAAGCTTTCAAAGTCAATCATTCAACGTTAAGATAGTTGATTCTAATCTTCCCCACCATTAAAGAGCCTCAAAGTCAAATAAAGAATCATCAATTGGGGAGATTGTTAGATTTATAATCACATATGTCAAACAAGAATGTAACAAGTATGAGCATGTTGGTCAAGAGCACAAGTTGATAAAGGAAGTCAAATCAAGATGATTCAAGTCAAGGAGATGATGCAAGATAACGATATCAAGAATTCAAAGTAAAAAGATAAAGGCTCAAAATCAAGATCACAAAGCATGAATGAACATAGCCATTATAAACAAGACAAGACCATAACAAGGCAAAGCATAAACGTCAAACGTCATATCTTTAATGTCATCGGTAGTACAGAGGAGTTTGAAGAAAGAGACCTTAACATTGGGGGAGATTGTTAGCCTTAATTTTATTAAGTCAAACAAGAATGTTATCGGTCTAAAAAAGTCAAACTAAGTCTTGTATTGTAATAGGCTAGTCGGGTTTAACGGGGAGAAGCCAAGCCTGACCCATTTAGAAGCCCATACGCCTCACTTAAGGTAAAAGGGTATAAATATCCCTTCACCACACTTAGTGAAAGGTGTTGGTTACATTTTTCACTTCACTTGTAACTTTCCCATTCTCTCTCTAATCTAGTTTTTCTCTCTCTACTTTCTCTCTCTAAGATTTCTTATTTTCTAGTATCTTGGTATAGATTATAGTTGTGTAATGGATTAAACTAGTGGGATAACATATATATATTTTCTTGCTAATCTCCAAGTACTT